>JAEAOA010001224.1:1955514-2065514 GCA_016746295.1 Potamilus streckersoni
TAGTTTAGAAATGGTTAAACACTCTTTTTAGTAAATTGACAACATCTAATTGGAATTATATTGGGACCGGTGGTTTGGGTTTTCATGGAATTTAAACTGGTTATGATCTCTGGCACCATTATTATATCCAAGATATCATCAGTTTAGATTTATATTCACTTGGTTTTTATTTTGTATAAGCTTTTTTAAATGGTCGTGCCTAACCGTTTCTGAGAAAATTTTTGTGTCCGTTTTGAAGATCGTATTTTCCCAAGTATTTCCAATATAAGCACTTTTCTGTAATTTTTTTTCTCCCCTTGACCTATATGATAGTAGCTTAACTTTAATGTATACAAGAACGTAAAACTTTTCTTGAACTCCCTGTAATCCCTCATATCAGTACTGGCACTAGTAAGTAAGCAGGAATCTACTTAATCATGTATCGGTTTCATATTTTGTTTTAAACTTTTCTCTTCAATGGTGAGAAAGTAGATATTGATACAAAGAGATAAATTGTTTAAAATAATCATCAATAGTTAAATTTAGCAAATTAGAATTATGTTCTTTCGCCAACTGAAAGTTATCCTAAAATTAATTGCTTAAAAGCTTCCGTCTGCTCATTTTTTAAAACTTAAGTAGCTTCAAATGCACACATTTTTATATCTCTAATTGATGTAATTGTTCTCCATTTGCCTGGTATTGGCACTTGTCACAATCAGTGCAGCAGAAAATGTGAGAAATATTGCTTCCCAATTGAAAACATTTTCATAAAATCAAAAACATTTGTAGAACATAAAATATGAACCTAATCCACTACACTTTTCCCATTGTTAATTATGCATGTACAATTGATTGCTAGCAACATTATCTATCATAAATATTTCAAATGTATTGCACTATCTCTTGGTAATGTAAAATCGTCGTTTTCATAATCAACATCATTTTGGAAAAGATACATAGTGCAAGCTGTCATCAGGCATACAATCATACAAATTGTTCGTGTTCTTATTAACATAACTTGTCAGTACCTAATAGGAAATGGGATACTATGCAATCTTTGAAGTATTCAAAAAGATTCATTTTACAACCCGTCATATATCGCTATTATTTATTAGCCCGTTGATTTTCCTTTGTTAGTGTATAAATCCTCGACCTAAACCTGTATGAGGCTGCGTCGGATTGCAAATTTAGCGCACTTCATTCGTATTCCAGTTGAAAATATATGTGCTATTTCTTAAAGTAAGCTTATTGTATCTTATAATTCAAAATTCTATCACACGTTTGTTTTCGATTATAGGGTCGTATACTGCTTTTCTCTCATCATAGTTACGCCTTATGGATCGTCTGTTATGTGATATTCACTTTGCCCTCGGAGCTGTTTTCCGAGCTGTAGCAAGTACATTTTGTTTGTGCTTTGTATCGTCTGATCTTAACAATAATAGGACATGCATGCACTTTACATTCACCGTGGCCAATATCAACATTAGCAAGTCTGTGTGGTCTCTCAATCGATACGAAATATGCATATTCAGAGTGTGCTGGCAATAAAGAAAGTAACCTCTCACCTTATCCTCTAACATTTCCAAGATCTCTCTGTTACTGTCCTCAAGTCCGTGAATTAGCAAATTTTCATGTCTACTTTGAGCTTTAATCTTATCAAGCTTATTCATCACGATTGTTTGCTCTTTTCTCCAACGTTTCATTTTTATCTCGCAATTTCATGATTTCTTCCCTTAAGTTGCTATCGATTTTGAGTACATGGGAGCTAAGATTGGAATAGATCCTGTTTAAGACAATTCGCTCTTGATAGATAGCGTGCAAAGCCTTTCCGATTTCTGTGTCAGGTACATCCATTGTAGATAGAAAAGCAGATCGTGAACGACGGACATTCCCTTAACTAGTAACTGATAATATGGCTTGCTTTTCTTTACCCTGTACATTGCTCCTATCTGGTTCTTGGTTCAAGTCAACACATCCTCTAATGAACAGTAACACACTTAGTCCCAGCAATAGTTTCAAAGTCACTTATGCTGCCCCTGTTTTCAGCTGCAAAGACACTAATCATCGTTTTCATCCTAGATGGTTAAGTGAAAGGTCATAACAGTGTTCTTCATACTCTACCGCCAACTCCCATGTTTTGAATAAATGTCTTCATCACTTAACAAACACTACTTAGCTTTAGATTCCATGGTGGTCCCCCTATCTATATTAGAAAATTTGGAGTTGTTCAAATAGTCCGGCGGTGACATGTATTCCGACACGTGTAGCTCCTGTTGGTACTAATTACAAATGTTATAGTGTTTTACTTTCTGACCAGTCTTTGTTGTTATAGGGCGCTGGTGGTTGAAATAGGGTCACTTATGCACATGTGAAAATACATAATTGAACGTGATACATATTCAAATAATGTCCTATGACCAATTGAGGGTAGGCCATGCGAAAATCAAAAATGCTATTAAAAAAAACAACTACTTGGTCACACTAAAACTTTCGTTGGCAAAATTGGCCAGAAAAGCCCTCTTGTGATTGACCCTAACTCAATTTGCTCAGCTTAATACAGACTGAGTAACAATACCTTAATAACATTAAAATTATCAAATCTGAGGTGATACAAATGTAAAAGACTTATGGAATTTTGATATTTCTTGCAACGATTACAACGTTGTTGGCAAGTAGTGCCTCCATCGGTTACAAAAGAAGTGTTAGCGGGTGTTAGAACTGCATTCTGGATGATCCTAAACAAGGTGGATGCATGCCGGATAAAATCTGAATAGGGCAGAGGTGGTCTTGAATTATCGCTATAACCACCGTGGTAATATAGATCTGTGGATGTGGATATAAGCAGACTTGTCACTAAAGCGGATTTGACTGAATTTACCAGCAAGGTCGTTGTTGGTGTTGATCTAGTGAGCTTGTGATTTCGAATATCCGTTTGGAAAACTTGAAGCATTTGATGTCGACATTAATATATTGTCGCAGATAACCTAGCTTAGATAAACTGAACAGGCGGAATGAGAGACTCTGGCTTATCGTTTGCGTTTAACAGACAAGAAATGTTGATATAGCTAAGATTACAATAAGACAATACGTGTATGAAGAACACACTACCATGAAAAGTAAATTCATTTACAGGGTATTTTCAACTGTTGTTAAAACTGTTGGCCAGCAAAAAAAGAGGATATAAATGGTAATAAAGTAAGAAATTGTCGAATTAATTTTGATAATGTACATGTTTTTGATAAATTTAAATCTGCTATGTATTTTTAATTTATATTGTTAGTTTTTTATTGCTATACTTCATTATATGCTATTGTAATGTAGCATGGTATGTTGGACTTGACCTTGTCCAAAAACTGAGTTCATTTCTGCTTGACCTGAATTGATTTTATTTTTCTATAAACTAATACGTAGCTAAATTAGTCTCTTTCTGTATGGATTTAAATTCAGAATTATTATCAATCATCATTAATCATCATCATCACCGTCGTCGTCATCGTCATCATCACCATCATCATCATCATCACCGCCGCCGTCGTCGTAATCAACGCCGGTGGCCCCAGCTAGGGAACAGACCGACAACAAACTCTCTCCAGCCATCCCGGTCTTGAGTATATCTCTCCAGCTGTGTGGCTTATCTTCTTTAGTCTCCTGCTATTGGTTCATATTTTCCCAGTTGGCGTTTATGTAGCTTTGAGAGTTTGCTAGCCCCTCGACCAACCCACCTCCTTTTTCATCCTAGTTTTGGACCAGCAATGGCGGGATTAGAATTATTATTTAGCCCCTCGACCAACCCACCTCCTTTTTCATCTTAGTTTTGGACCAGCAATGGCGGGATTAGAATTATTATTAATAGAAATAAATGTTTATTTGGGTATACGCCTTGGTTTAGGAATTTCATTGGTGGATTTGACATACTCCATGTTCTGGTTTCTAATAATAAATAATATGTTTATTCTTTACATTTTTCCATTATATAATAGTTATTTTGTAGAAAGTGCTAATTGTGACCTGATATCAAGCAGAGAACAATACAATTATATAACTGGGAGGATTTTCCATTCGTTTTTTAAGACCTAGCACAATAAAGATGTCTCATAAGATGTGTTCAGAACTATTTCGGGCAGGAATTATTTTCTACAAATTATAGAATTCAATAGATTAATACAAATTGTGCTCTGATAAAATTGATCAGATAAATTCACTATAACAAGTTTATGTGACACAACCAAGCTTCATATTTCAAATTTACATTGCAACACATAGCAATTTTCATTTCTCGGATCAGACTTGAGAAACATGGCAAAGTATGCTTTTCTATATTCATCTTTTAAGATGTATGAACATCTCATTAAATAATAATAAAAAATCATTCATGTACATTTGTGTGTACAATGTTACATATGCCTAACTATTTATCTCAGAATACATATTTTCTGATAGGCAATCTTGTAGCAATATGCTGGCTGGTGTGAAACTTCTCTCAATAGATATACACCTTAACACCATTTACTATTTGTTCTGTAATAAATGTAAGGTAGGTATATCTTTTTTTTCTTTTGAGATTTTAGTTTTTAGTTGTATGATTATGGGTAGTCGATTTTGGAGATATAGTTTGCAACTTGAGCCAATTTCTAGAAACACACGTCATAGTACCGAATTCATCAGACTGACTGATGGCATGGATTAGTTTTGTAGTCTGAGATCGGGATAGCCGCATAAATGAAGCCAACTAATCCCTATCTTAATTTAAAGGTATGATTGATTGTGCATTCACATATGACAGGAACTAGTATTTTGTGCCATTGGAATCATTGAGAAGGAGATATTCTTTATCTGGAGTTTTTGTTGATTTAATTGTTGCAATGAAGACAGTTTGGTCGAGAGGCACATGCGAAATGTGTATCCGAATTGTGTTTCGGATGTCTCGGGATTATCATTGGAAAGTATTTGGAATTTGATATTGGAGTCGAGATCTGTTTCAAGATGCGAAGTAATGACGTTACGCTACGAAATCCTAAGATGAAGTCATGCAATTGTGAACTTCTGAGGACATAGAAGAAAAATTATTTTGTAGTCTTAGCGCGTAACAAGAACTTCCAGTTGACAACGATCCTTGTACAGAAGCCCTTGAAAAAGAAGAAAACCATGGAATTCAGTCCAAACGTACGCCAGTGTTTAAATACTTAGAGATATCCCTTGTGGTTAACAGTACAAAAGCCATCAATTGTTAAACTCTTCGCAATTACATTTCCATTTCTCACCATAGTTTTCTGCTTTGAAGTGCACTCCAAACGGAAACAAAATTGGCCTGTCTCTATTAAATCTATATTTACAAACATATTGTTTTGCATATAGAATTATCAAATTAATTACATCATCAGCCAGTTTTTAAATGATTCAAAAGATAATACAAATATAATATTTAGGCTTATTATTCCAATTGATATTTGTGACTGCATTAACTTTATCCTTTTGTAAAATATTATTTTAAAAAAGATAAGGCAATGTGACGACCAGAAATCATATTAAATATTGCTTTCCCATGTTATGTACAAAAGTGAACATTCATTTAAAATATAGCTAATTCTATTTTATTCGTATGTATATTCTATATAATATTTTATGGAGAAGCCATATAACATTTGGACCTTTTGTTCGCTTATATGGTTACAAGAGAAATTCTGCCAGTCGTTATATTCTTATTTGCCGAATTCTAAACTCAGCTGTCGCAACCTCATTGTTTCCAAAAACCTTTTCATAAAAGCCTCTCCTGTCTTCATTTTTTTCTAAAATGGCATACATTATTGCAATCCAAACCTTTAGATGAGTGGGCAATTGCAGTCATGGTAGAACGATACCTAATGGTGCAGTTTATATGGATAAATCGTCTCGTAATCGGCTTGCAAATAATTTCCACAGTGCAAGGTCGTCACTTAATTAGGGAGCCAAGTTCAGCTCTCTACGAAGAAACATTTTGTGGGCCGAATTTTGGAGATTGGCAAATGTGTATCTACCAGTCATAGTCCGTTTGTCGTCCCTTGACTGGTCATGAATTTTGAATCTTAATTTCCAAACAAATATAATCCAGCGGTATTGTTGAGTTATCCTTCAAAGAACTTCTGAATAATTTTCTTTTGGTAATGTTTAGGCATTTAATTTTTACAGATTTTGCTCAGTAGATTTACCGGTAACGATGCAAGATTTGAGGGCTGATACCCATTGTTCAACGTGCATCAGACTATTGTTTTGCCATCATGTTCACATTCGATATATGATAACAATTATATGGTAACAATAAGCAATCGTTGTAATTGGCAATTCCGTAGGTAAAGACAACCAATTCTAACTAATGAATGGAAATATTATAATAAGAATACATTTTCTTTAACTTAAAATTTCAAAACTATCATGTATATCCAAGAGTTCTTATATTTTTCTGTTCAGTTTATAAAGGGGTAAGATTTTTCGTGTATATGGTGTTTTCATAATGTAACACAGTTATACAACGGGATTTCTGAACAGATCTCAATATGTGCCATGGTTTGCTGCAATTATATAACAGATACCAATAATTTGATGTTCTATGACAGTGGCTTGACACCATTTTAAACAAACATTTTGTATTTCAATAACTCAAATGAAAATTACATTGTTCCGACTAATAACAAAATAATGCAATGTCATATTCATGGTATTATTTTTACAAAATCTTGAGAAAAAGAAAATAAAATGTCTCAGCTGATAGGAAGTTGCATAAGACACGCCCACCCAAAATATTAAACGACAATACCTTTTAGTAGTTGAATTTGCTGCGTGTATATTCATTTTTGCCTAAGTTGTAATCTAAAACCCATAACTAGTGTGAACTTGATTAAGCTAAGCTGTAGCTAACACCCTGAAAAAGACACAATACCACTGGAATTCAATTTGGAACTTTATATATTTGGCGTTGTGGTAAAACTTGTAGGACTATTTATGATATAATTATGTTTAGGATTTAATTTACCATAAGTTTTTTTTAAATTTTCACTTAGTATTCCAAGGAAAGTATTTGTTGAACTTAACGCAATTGTTAGCTTGCGTTGTTTTCTGTTACTTGGTTTAATATCAACATTAGTAAGATAATATTTCTTACAGATATATAAAGGTCGGGTTGCTTTCAGATAGCGTTATGGGGCTGTAAAGATTGTACTCAGATGGTCCGAATTTTTAATAATGTACCATATTCAATGACAGACATGCAATTTCCTATCAATATTCCAGAATTCCAAACCAGAAATAGCTCAACTTTCTATGCTCGATCTATTTGTTTTACAAATGTATCCCTCTGAGTTGAATTAGTAATTATTACACAGAAATCGAGCGGAATTAACTTCGTATATACAAAAGAAACAGAAATAGAATCTGTCATTTTAAACTCATACTTACTATAAACTGAGGTTAAGCATGTTGTGAAAAACAGGCGGATCAGTGGAAGAAGTGAGTAGTTAGGCGGTGCCGGCGATTCTCTCCTCCCACAAAAGATGAAAGAAAACGGCACCTTTCCTAGTGTAAAGTTTCTGTTAGATAATTATGCCCCTGGGGTAATGCTCGCTTTTCCCAACGAAGGGATCCACGCCTATCAATTTCTTTACCCCTCCACTAAAGCCCCAATATTTCTGGATGCGCCACTCATAAAAAATACATATTATTGTAAGAGTATTACTTCACTAGTATTTGTGCATATCATGGGTTATAGGTAAGACAATTGTAACAGTACATACAACAGTTTTTGGAGCAAGTTCCTCGCAAAAAGCTAAGCAGTATAAAAAGAGAGGTTCTGTACCACTTATACCACTGCGTTATAAATGTGTAGTGGGGGCTCTGAACCACTTTGTAGCTCTTTCTTGGCTGATGATTATTTTCGTGAGTCTTTGTGTCTATGTGCAAATGCATGAATACCATCGGTGGAATAACATATATCATTAGTAGATGTTATGCTGCTTTGATCGGAAATCCTCACGGAGTAATTAAACCAAGTCTCTGTGTAGTGCTTGTGCGTAATATTGGTGTTTGGCTATTATTGGAGTTGACAGTTTTGTTGTTATTTTTTTACACCTTTGGCTTTTTCATAAGAGTGTCATTGTCGAAGGTGGTGCTACACATTTTGGCTCGATTTCCGATAAATTATATGATCGATATTCCGTGAGTTTCATCTTTGAATTTTATTGTTGTCGCAATGGAAGAGACTGTCTTGTGGAAGATCGCTGAGATCGAGAGTGTTAGGTTCTTGATACATGTCTGCGTTACAGCTAACGAGTCGGTATTGGTCATGAGTAGCGTGGCTTTGTCTCCGTATTAGTGTTTCATGATGTCGTAGTAAGCCAAACATCTTAGATAACTCGAGAACAATAATTCCGAAGTTGATGGGTTTGTGCAGCTTCTGACTGATTTTTCTGGATTCGATGGCGACGACTTCCTCGTCAAAGATTTTACAGTGGAGAAAGGTATCGTTGGCCATGAGATTATCTCGACGTCTAAGATTATAAATGTTTTCGATTTTCTTTCGGTGTAAAATATTTTCCATGGTTTTTCCGAGAACATTAGTTTTGAGGTAGATACCGTGATAATCTCCGAGAGTTTGACAATCAAGTTCTCTCCATATCTTGCTTTTGTAATGGTATTCGTCGTCGATGATGTCTGAAAGATGTAAGTGGGAATAAAATGCATTTTGCGGTGTCAGCGAAGTCTCGTCGAATCATGATGGGGAATCGATATATTAATACGGATAAACTCGTTTTTGTTCGAGCAAGTCCTCTTTGTTGCCAATAGATTCCAGTTGTATAAACTTATAACAGTCTTGAGCGAGTTCTTTCTATGACGACATGGTGACTTGGAACGAATAGATGATTTGAAAAGGCAAACGACATATGCTTTTTAGAATTGTTGGGGATGCATTTGACTTTAGTTAACACTCAGGAGAGAAGTGATTTGACGCGCGGATGGTTGAGTGATGTTATTATAAAATATGCATCGTATCCTCATAGATTATGAAAGGCGATAGGTAGAAAATCTGATCTTCGAAGCGTAGATTAGAGTTATCTTAAACAACTCCTTGATAACGTCCATATACACAGTAGTGTTGTCTTACTTATTTATGATACGGCTTAAAAAATTCTTTGCAGCGTTATTTGGTGTTGTCGCAAGCTGTTGTGGCAAGATTGGAATCATCTTGCCTGGATTTTTTTTTCGGATGTCGTAGATGCGCTTCCATTCAGTGACGAGTTGCTCAAAGAGCCATGTAACATTTTTCACCTGGATGTTGTAGATAGGGTAAAGACAAATGTTCATCGATGAGAAATATGTTTCATAGCCGATTGTGTAAGGGATGTGATTGTGTTCAACTTCACTCAAGTAAAGGATCTCAGTTAGGGTCTTTGTACGTTTTCAAAGATGGCTTCCGAGTCAAAGACGATGTGAAACGTCCGCGTGTATTTTTGTATGGATGTTCAATACATTGTGAAGCCTGCTTTGGAGACCAGCATGGAACAGACGATAAACTGCTTATCGTCCGAGAGCAGCACGAGATTGTTTCCTATCCGATAACATTGATGTATTTACGATGGCATCTTCAATATATTTTCGAATTTCCACCATTTTTTACGATGACATACGCAAGTTATCGTGTCTGATCCATGATGTGGTCTATCTTGTGCAATATGCTGCCAATTCTGTCAGACAAAATATTCTAAACTAAGATAATGTTAAGATCTTTTAAATTATTATTTCTCTAATATATCTCATGTAGTGCTGTCCGATTAGATCATCGTCCTAAAAAATCTTTACGTTGCCATTCAGGATAAATCTACGCTCTATTCTTAGCGTTATGGTCAGCTTCAGTTTGAGAGTTATCGGGACATTATTTCGTAATACCGTCGTGATAACTTTATGGAGCTTTTCTGGATGATGCAAGATCATGTCGGTAACAATGATCTTGTCGTCATCATACTTGCTTTGGCCAGATTACTTTATTTCAAGAGACGACACTCTTTCTTTAGATCTCATATTTTTGGTCGCAATTTTTCTCTAAACGGCATGTCCACAATGAAATCGTCAACGGTTCTCATCTCGTAAGATAAGCAGATACGATCGGACTTTATTGAGCATTTTCTGATACGACAGCATAACCTGTTTGGTGGCATTTTTGAAGATGTCCCCAAAAACGTTTATCAAGAAACAGCATACATTACGTCAGCGAGTCCGCGAGAACAGATTTTAGAGCATTCCTTTCAGCGTTATATGGCCTTGGAATTGTTCAAAGCCACTCCTGACGACGCACTATGTCAAGGAAGATCGATAGTTGCAAACATTCAGATCGACTCAGCAACAGGAACAACTGGATGAGTAAGCGCTATGGAAGATATGGATGAGATGAACAGAAAGGAAATGCTAGGAAGGCTGAACTGAAAGAAATGAAGCCATAAAAAAAGAAACAGCCGATTCAAAATGGAAAAATGAATATTATTGTATATACATACCTCATAAAAAGTCATCGAAGCGCAGAACACGAGGTGTCAATGGAGTTGCAGACGCAATCGTTCCCTTCGTCAAGACCAAACTGTTCACGTACGTTTTTGCACCGTAAGGACTTATTGCAGCGGCGAGCATTACCGGAGGTATCCCAAAAGATAGTGATGGGCAGCGGAGTTCTCAGAGTAGGTTGACACAATCGTTCCATCGTTATATAGTCAACAGGCTACAAAAATATACCAGCTAAAAGAAAACAAAACAATAATAGCCTTTCATATAATATCATATACATTACAGTCGATGATATGCTATCACAGCAATAGAAGAAAATTATCTTTATGGCAGCCATGCGCAAAATACCTGCTTAAGGCATCGATCCTCACATGACCTGATCGACTTATGCTGACACATTGTGAGGCTATTTTTGTACCCAAACATAAGACTACATGGAAAAGAATCTTTCTAAAATCGTCGGCATCGCAGCTGTCTCAAAAGGAAGGAGTTATCGGACCCCTCTAATCAAGGATTGCTGAAATGTTACTTGCCGAGATTGCTTGGCATCGGTAAAGGACTCCAACGTTCTGGAACTTTGACGATCTTCATTAGAACTATGTCGATTATATTGATTCGAATAGCTCTTTATAGCTTTAAGCCGTAAACAATAACACGTATGGATGGTACTGCATCGATTGTATCCAACGCATTTATGTAGGATAATCTCACATGGATACGGTGTTTTTGCTAAAATAATATCAACTATAAAATAAAAATATGATCTCGTGGTGTTTTTCATACCAAAACAGAAATCATCGACCCTGTCGAGGTGGTCACTAAATATCATCGCCTCACGATCAAATTGAGGTGTGCCGTGGTGTGAGGTTAAAAAAATCACACGTCGGCACAGGTAAAATGCAGGCGACATTACCGCCATAATAATTCCATGGATATGCATAAAACATGGTCCACTGCAGACACTGTGAGCCCAAATCGAGCTGCGAAGAGTTTTGCGTGGAGAAAAATATGTACGTGGCCGAAGACAACGCAAGCGTCACGAGGTAGTTATGAACGTGGATGCGCTGATCGAAAACTTCCAAGAACCCGTGGCGGATGGAAGTTTCCAGGACATAAATAAATAGGAGAGTGTCATCCCCTAGAACAGCAACTGAATGAAGATGATCAGCTGTCGCCTGGTCGGGATCCCTACAACGGTGTCGATGCCATCTTGATGCAATCCGATATATGTTATAGAGATCGTCCCGAAAATAAAGCGGGTTGCGATATAGTCATGCTAAATGACTTGAAAGAACATTAAGCCTAAAAAATCAGAGAACATGTAGACCACGAGCTCTCGTACCTGGCATCATTATTTCCAAAACAATTTTGTAGGTTATCAAACTCACTACCAGCGGATACACCATATTTTACAAAATTCTTCAACGATAATAATGTAAACTGTGGGCTGCCTATAAACGTAACTTACCTAAAGTAACTGACACATACGTTTCAAAATTATTTGGGATACACTTGATCACGTTATCGAGTTTTAAACGATACTTATTTCAGGATCACCAAAAACGTAGATATTATGACTTTTATATCTTCGGAAATTATAAAAGAACAACTGGTTCATGAAACTTTAGATTACACTTGTCTTGAGACACTCCACTATATTGTCTGGTCAAATGACAATAATCACGCACATTTTTGTTATCAGGCGCTGGCGATGCGTGTGTTGTGTCAAAGGCTTTTTCATAAATGTGTCAAAACTTTGCTTGTTCGTGATAAGATTCTTCTTGAGCAGTCAGTTTTATCATTTGATTTGTTTTTCTTAAGCATTTAAATACATCATCAACTTTTCTAATAAACTGCTTTAGAAGCAAAACAGCTGGATTAGGTGCAGCGACACTGTCACTGTAATATATATTTTAATCGGTTCGTATCATCACAACAAACTATCTTGTATGTGACTCGACATGGAAAATTATTTGAATATTTATTGTACTTGATAGGTTAGGATTATTTTTTTGTATCGCGTACACGGTGACGTAAGCACTCGAAATCAACAGAGATAAGGAAGTGAAGTTTTAATTTATGTTTTTGGTTGAGAAACCGAAGAATCGTTTTCTTTTTTCAGTGACATTGTACTTCCCAAAAATGATGTAGATGCCTTTTTAATTTTTTGCTGTCGGAGCAACCGTGAAAACAACGATACTAAAATAGTTTTAGTTTTTATATTTGCTGTAGTCTA
This sequence comes from Potamilus streckersoni, assembly GCA_016746295.1. Taxonomy (NCBI): domain Eukaryota; kingdom Metazoa; phylum Mollusca; class Bivalvia; order Unionida; family Unionidae; genus Potamilus; species Potamilus streckersoni. Next base: position 1,968,251 of record JAEAOA010001224.1, read on the forward strand.
CCAACAAGTCCGTTAAAGTTTTTGATCCATATATAAGGTTTGTTGTAAAACAGCAAGTTTATTGTTGATTGTGAGGCTGTTTATGATATAATTTTTCGATAGACGTTTCCATGCTCGTTAAGACCACATACGTTAACAAAAGATATTATTTTCCTTTTCAAACTTTGGTTTTTATTTCCTGCAACGGGAACGTCAATATCAGTAAAACTTTCAATATGCAACGTGACTAAAATACATGTAAACACGATCATCGTGTTTTTCTGCTGGAAATATCGCAGAACGCAGAAAAAATCCCATCTTGAAGCATTTATTATCACAGTTTTTGACGTTGATGCAGCACTTTTTGTTCTTTATTTTTTGCGGCAAGCCAAATGTGTGAACCACGGCGTAATACGTTAAATTTCATCGTATGAAATAAAATTTCGGAAGTCATCTTAAACTTCCAAACCAGAACATGATTCGGTGAATTCGTCTACCTTTTTCCAAATTCCGTGGTGTATTTTATAAGCTATCAATGAATGATTTGTTCCAAATAAAACAAGTTAGGACTGCTTTTAAAAAAAAAAGATCTGCAATTTCATCGTCAGCAACGTTGTTACCGTCGATAGCATCATGTCTAGAAACATAATTTTGAGCATGAAACGTAGTACAGCACCAGGATTTTCAAACCTTTTTCCTTTCAAGTTCACGTCTTATAGTTGGTTCTAGCAAATGAAAAATATTTATAGAAATAAAATTTGTCATAAATATTTTTTTATAAAATCGATAGCAGCTATTAAATCCAGTAAAAGCGGTGGCTTTTTTGTTGGTTCTGCGATACGGCTCTTATCATGTAACTTCAGCATTGCTATATTATACTTAATCAAATTTTTAATTGAGTGTTAAAATATATACAATTAGAGATTATAATTGCTTATTGTATATGACAGGTGCAAACGAGCAAGAGTATTGTTACGTACATCCCAACACATCAGATATAGAAACCTTTTGGTAGAACGACACCAATTGGCTATATGATCAGCGTTAAATCGGAGGGAAATAATAATCGAACGAAAATGCGAAGAAAAGAGTTCATGTACTCGTTGTTTCCAGAAGGGCAGCGAGTGTATTATATTAATGTTTCAGACACCGATGATAACATTGCAAATTTGTCTTGCGAGATGAATATCAACCACATCCAAAGTTTGACCTTTACAAAGAAAAAGTATTGGGTAGTTTGCAAAATGGTGTATATCTTATGGTACCTGTAGAGGAACAAAAACGGATTTTGTTGGATATCAATCGCGTAATTTTATTTACAATGTTTTTAACGAACCAATATCAAATGGCTTGATTATTGGTCAATAATCAAACCATTTAGTATTAGTCCGTTAAAAACCGACCACTTAAATCGCATTAAAACTGACAATCGTCTAAAAAGAATAGATCTTAGCACGTCAAAAGAAAATACAACACGGAAACGAGGTGGTAGTATTTATTTTAGATATGCCACCAAACCAGTGATTTCACATGCATTTTGACACAAGCGAAGTAAAGAAATTTTCTTTTATATCAGCTGCATCAATATACTTTATCATTATCCTCGAGTAGTCAAGTTTGTTGCAGATGGCACAACTAGATCAATGACATCACAATCAACAGAATTGTCTTCCGATACGATAACTAAACTTTTTGTAAGATTTTTGCAAAGTCTTGAATGGTACAGCTATGACACCATAGTCTATATATCATACGTCATATAACACATTTTTTCTTTGCAATTCTTTGTTTTCTGATTCGTTTAGTAAAACGTTATCAGATCCGTTGTTTACCAAAAGAAGATTATGTTTATCATCGCTGAGAAAACACCTGCGAAAAGCTTCTTCAAGCTCATGATGATTCGTGATTTTTGCTCTTTCAATATATTTTATTATATCCGTTGTTATTTTATTAAAATTAGACCAAAGCCAATTATAATATTAATCTAATTGAAAGACTCACCTATTTATACAACACACCATACGAAGGTCCAAATACCACTGACGTAGTCGACACTTTCGGTATTGCCAACGTAGTCACCTAAAATGAAGTTCTTGTTATGAACGATGATGATGTCGGAAAATAAATAAACACCGTTGTCAATAAAAAAAATTATGGAAGGCCGACCCTGGTAGATATAATGTATAATATCACATTGCAAAAAAAATATTTTAAAATTCAAATATTACGCTTGTTAAGAATAAATGATTTTGGCAGTTGGTCAAACCGTTTTTAAATACTGGCTTTGACGCCATGTAAAAAAGTATAGTATTTGATTTTATATTTGTCCACATCTTGAACATGATGTTGGCGGCGCTGCCAAAATCGTATTTGATATCGTTATGCAAACCGGTAAAATGTGAATCAGTCTTACCTAAATCCGAACACATCTGCAAAAGAAACATTATACAATAATAACCACAACCGATTCTCGACTAACTTGTATATATGTTTTTTTTTTAAAAAAAATCCACCCACAATTTTCCTCTGTAAATTTTTTGTGCTTTATCTTGTTATTTAATATTGCCTATAACAATAATATTGTACAGGTGATCGAGCGCCAATTCAACGAATACGTCGTCAAGCACAGGTGTAAGAAATACGTAACAATTACGTGCTTAAGATCTAATTGTCTCCCGGACTAATTTGTCACTTATATCGTTATTCTTGGTATCTGATTTTCAAAATGAATCGGATAATATAACATTTGACGATGAATAATAAGCATTATCGATCCTGGTGGAACATCTGGCGAAAAAATTATTTATCGTTTGTCCTTTCATCCCCTTAGATCCTATTATTATAGAGCAGTTCATTAAAATTGTGTTTACTTGTGTTATGTTAACTGGGACGTCTCCATCGTAGGATGCAGTTTGCTATACAACAAGCCTAATAATGATACAATACTAGTTGCTGGTGAAAAATCTATTATCAGATTGTTTTTTCCCACGTGATACTAACTCGTAGCCAATTATAGTTCGGCGTCAACTCAAAATTGTCTGCAACGCCTCCATTCTTTGTCATTATTTCTTTAATTGTTTTATTTAGATTTACATTATATGCACCTAGTGGTATTTTAAACGATACCCAAGCGCCTGGATTAAACGTCGTCGCTTGCGCCTCTATTTATGTTTGCTATTGAATGCCATGCTGTAGCGAAAATAAAACCAAATTCATATTATTTATCATGATTTAAGTTCTACTGGCAGATTGTAGTTAACAGGAAAGTTTGTACTATTACTACCACTAACGCTGAAACATTTTAAGTTATAATTTTGTTGATACTGTCTTTATATTTTAATGAGGACGGAAAATTATGCCGACAAAATCATCAAACCAATACGCTCTGTAATATTTCATATTAGTCTGTTATTAGTAACCTATTTGATCGAAAATGATCGAGTATATCTATAATTGTTGTCGTTTTCAGTGCTTACGGTACCAATTTATTTTAATGATACCAGTAGCGTCAATTGGTCAACCATTTCAGTGGTTGATATTAAACCTTGGAAAGCGGTGATGTCAACACCAAATCCAAATCTTTCACCATTTGCTGTTTTATTACAATCTCATTCATATTTTTGAGAACAGCATAAAAGCTTTGTGTATAATCTTTTTTCTTTGCTTCGGTATTGTTCTGCTGTTTTAAATACAACTGATGCAATTACTTCAACGCGCATTTTACCAGGTTTTTTAAAACAAATACGGATCATCATCATATTTTAAATTAGATTTGCTTAATTTTCTCTTCTGATAATACTCTTTAATACTATAATAAAACTTTTTATAATTGTCTATCATCCATTTTCTTATGTTATTAATGTTATCAGGCCCTTCATTCTTGACATGAAACTCAATGAAATGCATATATTCTACCTCACTTATCGAATCATTTGCTAAACACACTAATATTTTATATCTTTTATCTCAATCATTTCACCAAATTCACTTAATTGTTCAGTCATGTTTCAGAAGAAAATCTAAAACAAGATGTAGACGCATTAATGCACTAGTACAGTTTGGTGTTCAAACCCATGTTGCAAATACTATAGCAAAATACTTCGGGTATATATCATATTTACCACTGCTACTGACTGGCTCTGGTAAATCTCGAGTAGAGCATCATTAAACCCATTTTTGGTAATGATATCCGGTGTTGGTGTTTCTATTGCAACATCATGAAAAAAATTGAGCCTCGAGTAGAGATGAATAAAGTTCTTGCAAAATAGCGAGATTCAATTACAAACATTATTTGATCGGATACGATCTTATCTGTGCGTTGTAAAATATGATATGAACGATTTAATACGTGAGTTTTTATATTATTTGCAATATGTTAACGTATATTTGTCCACTGAGAGTTAGCAGGTATGAAAAAGAAATATTTAAAATTGTATGATGATTATAGGGTATGAAATTTTATCTAACCTTTGAAAATAAATTTTGTCTCACCATAAAAGAAATATTCTGACAAAAAGTTTTCTCGAAACTTTAAAAATAAATTTTGTGTAAACTTTAGAAATAAACTAATCTAAAGTACAAGACACTTCGTAGAACCTTTTGTCTAGTCTGTCTTATCAACCCAATGGAAGTGGTTAAAGTGTGTTTATAAAGTTACGATAGAGACCTCAAATATGCGTCTTTGTATTTATTTGGAGAAAAATACGGTCTCCGGACTAGAAATCTTATTTATGCTACTACTACTACTACTACTACTACTACTACTATTATTACTACTACTACTACTACTACTACAATCACACATGGCACTGCAGCATTAAAATGACTTCTACGAAAGCATCTTCTGCTGACAAAAAAACAACAGACACCTTATTTTTAAACCCAACTTCACAGTAGGTGACCACGTCAATTAGCATACAAAAAAAAAACTACATTCACAAAGTGATAGACCTCTAACTGGATAGAAGAGGTCTTCGTTGTCGATACCATTCAAAAAACATTCCGGTCACCAAACCACCAAAAGATTGTTCGGGATATCCCATTCTGGGTTCTTTTGACAAGCAGGAATTAAAAACCCAAACAAAACATCATCAGAGTCGAAAAAGGTGATCTCCACCAATGGAAATAATGGTCTGGCTATCCTGAACGATTCAACCCATGGATTCCGATGTCATCACTGATCTCTCTGGAGAAGACAATAACCATAAAAAAATTTGGTCATACAGCTCATATATGCACTTTTCGGAGACAACATTACATGTTATGGTATGCTTGTGAAACCCCATATTCTCAAATATGAGCTTGAATATATACTCTCTGCTTTTAGTGATTTTTTTTTTGCGACCTACCAATTGAACTTTGGTCACTCTATTCAGTCAATAATAAAATTCATGTCGCTGCGACTCCGACAGATTAAAACGCATCAGATTATTTCTTATGTAGTATTGCTGATTGTACCGTTACACAGGATGCTGATGGCAGGAACGTCACATCTATTCCTCATTCTCGTCGTCGTCTTCACTCTCCTCAACATAGATCAACAAAGACAGAACTGAAATCCTTATTCGCAGACGCTATCAACTCACTCTTACGCTTCAACCACTACTTGGACTCGTCCTCACTTAATTCCAGTATTGGACTACTAAGCTCATCACTTGAACCCAATCGATCAACACTCCAGGGATAAAACTGTAGGAGACATTTTACTACAAAGAGGTCTACATCATAGACCCATGGCACAATTATATTAAAAGTGGTCCTGAACCCCATCATACAATAGTATAGGTCAGAACCTCAAATAGTCCATGGTACATTGTTTTCAAAAAAGTGATCCAGAACCACCCATGTCTACATCAAGATAAACGTGGTCGAGAAATCCCACAACATAATCGTATAGTGCCATGGAGGATGCTCGAGTACTTTTATCACGCAGTAATAAATTGCGTATGAAATTTTGCCCAGAAATTCCATTTTCTATTCTGCTAAAGTAAAAACAGCAATAAAATTGAATAGTTAAGTTCACTATAGGAATTAGATTTATACGACCAAATAATTGCCATGATTAGTACATCATAATTTTAAAAGGGAAAAGTAAACTGAAATATTACAAAGCTGCCTTTAAGACCGCCACATTTTGGAGTTGCTACCGATACATATATGAACAACGGGAATAAAATAGCCGGTAGGCATAAGAATTTACGGCTGATGAACATAACCTTAAAAATAGGCTTGATCACCTGGATACTAATTTTACCGAATTGCTTCTTACCGTGCATGAAATTACAATAGGTGACTTTTTAAATGTATTCTGATTCTTTTCCAAGGTTGATGTTACATTTGTTTTGATTACAGAACCAGCCTTATGTCTTTAATAATAAATACAGTATGTATATATCAAACTACAATGTGATAGTAAAGATCTCTATTCATAGAAAATAACAGGCACTATACAAGTATAGTGGAAATAAAAATGCATTTCATCAGTCATAACCGGGAGTATTGTTGCTACTAAGGAAAAACTCAGTGTGCATGTCCCTAGGCCGCGCGTGTGATCTACCTCAGCTGTTCTTCCTGTTGTTGCTATTCTTGTTGTTATAGGGTTTAACGGCATTTTTCAGCACAAGATAGGCTATACATGGCGGCCAGTATTAATGGTTGAGGAAGAACACTGGAAAACTCTGAGAAGAACCTCCGACCCACGAGAAGCTACTGACAGGCTTTCTCACTTGCCCACGTTAGCCGAGCCTGGACTGGAACTCACGCAGACAGAGGCAAGATGGCAGTGATCCGTAACGGTCAGCGCTTTAGACCACGCTAGGTCCCACTATTCTTCCTGAGCAGAGTACACCATAGAAATTTAAACCGTAAAGAAATTTGGTTTTGACTGATCTCTTAGTTTGCATTCGAAAAACAAATGGTTGCTTAATCTATATTAGGAATATGAAGGGGAAAAAGTAATATATCATTATAATCATTTCTTTCAGATGAAAGTTGTAAAGACCTTTCTTGTTCGTTTTGCAGGGAAATAAGTAGTCAAGAGCATTCAAGTAATTGATTTAGGTTTCACACCCTGCAGCAGCCGATAATGAAAACATCATTAATTTCCAAATTTCCAGTAAGTTAACCGCGCCTTATCATAAATTCAAATCATTTACCGGATAATAAAGGACGCGAAGCTCATTAAGAGATAAATTAAAACACTGTAGGCGGATCATGAAGTGCGCTGCAATAATTATACTGATTCTCAGCCTTAACTAATGATCTATTTAGGACAATATGCCCAAAGCTGTTGCAAGTTTTATTATAACAGAAAGATAGATTGAAATATGTGGCCTTTCAGAATAAAAAAAATAATGGCTGCTTGCATAACGAAATTATTCATCATTCACAATTTTCATAGATCCAATGACAAAGTAACGGGTGAGCATACGCTTTTTTCCCCTTGATTTTCTTTTTCGTGACCCTTGTCATAAGCGAATACAAAACGTACTCAGAATGATAACTGATTTTTGAGGATTTAATGACTTTTCCCACTTTTCAATTTTATTAACGTAATTTGTTTATAACAGAGAAAATAATATAGCGTTAAAATAATTAGTTTCAATTTCCAAGTATTTAATATTTTAGAAGTCAAAACTAACGTCACAATGTGGCAATATAAGAACAAAAATTAGCAGGACAGAGAGGTATAGCAGAAGGTTTATTAAGGTTCCAGAATTATTTTAAGACAATAGGGTATGCAAGCTACGACTTTGGTGAAATACGCTAAAACAGATTCATAGTTTTATTTTTCTTATTAAAGTAAGAAATCAACTAATATGCCGAAAATAATCAGGTCAACTTTAATAATTTTTCACAAGAAAATTTTATAAACGTTCTTCATGTTTTGTCGCGCTAATTTAATATATTTTAAATTTATAAAATATGTTGTAAGTCTTGGAGGAAAGAGTGTACTTCTCATGAGCTACATTATCTTATTAAATACATTACAAACCAATTTACCGTGATATTTTATCCAATACAACGGTACTTTTTCACAGTACCAGTATATCTTTAGTTTATGTGAGGAAGGATTGTACAGAACTTTCAGAGAAATCTAGTTACAACTTTAATGACATTAGTTTTCATTATCCATGACTAAACAATTTCTTAAAAATCTCTCTTTTACAAACTGGTTGTATCTGTCACAAATAAATGATGAATATTACAAATACAATTTATGATCCTTTACATCAAGGCTTGCCACTTATGCCAACGCTATGGCTAAAATTGTGAAACATGGTCGAGTCAAAGAAAACTTTCTGTAAACTTTCAGATTAAAAATATAACAAAACCCCAAATAAATTACACGTCATGTTTTAGTTAACTAACTAGCGATGTAAACGTGTATGTGTAAGACTGAGTAGCAAAGTTGTTTTCTGTCTGAACATTACCATATTTTTCATTTACACCAAATATTTTCTCGTTGTTGTGTTTCATGTATATTCGCCCTCTCTGGCAAATATCTTGCAAGAGTGTCGGCATCCAACTCACAGTTTCACTGCATATTATATCAATATTATAAAACATTATAGCTAATGTCAGCATAATATCTTTCACGGTGTCAGTTACAGTGAAATCTTAATTTCACTGTAACTGCCCCAGCGCATTTACGTTACTTACAACTTTTACATTTCTACCTCAAACAATAATTAACATATCTCTAGTAAATTAATCTAAGATAATAAATCAGATAATTAATTTTGAGGGAGGGAGCCTTATTATTTTGAGCTGAAATATTTTCTTTTCTTTTCTGTTCTCCCAAGATAATTCATATAATTTCACAAAACGATACCATGGGTTTATTTTATTATCAACAAATGGAAGTGCGCACAAGTTTGTGTGTCAGTGTGTGTGTAATTTAGATTTTTAACGTAGCTTTAGCACGTTTTCAGTCATATCGCTACGATGTCTGCATTGTGGCATTTTATAGTGATGTGTAGCACATAGGTCATAGTGCCGCAGACATGTAGTATGATGTCCCACCTAGTTACATTATACTGATCATAGGCCGACCAATATTAACACTAACCTCATAATGCTGGACGCAAAGCAAGACAGCTGTTAGTACAATTTTTGTAAGTCTTTGGTATGACTCTGCCAGGGATTGAACCCACAACCTCATGCATCCGAGGTGGACGCTCTAAACACTAAGCCACCGGAACGATCTGTCAACACTGAGAGACAGAAATAAAACAAGTGCCTGCCCCTGCCCCAGAGAATTGAATTGCTAGCGTCTAATATATGACAATACGTTCCGAAATATCGTGGAATATAAAGCATACAAACTTTCCCGTGCTACCCAGATCTAATGAATATTTAAAGTAGGTGATAAGATGACTCAACCCAAGATAAAGAGATCTTCATGATGCAAGACTCATTCTACGTTCACTCTAGCAACAACTGGAATGCCGGCAGCAACTGTTTTCAATATCAAAGCAGAAACAACAGCAAGTGTAGAACTTTGCCGTGAAAAGTGATTGATATTTAAATGTTAATTGATATTAAAGTGAGTACAATTTCCTGAGTACAACACTTTACCGTACAGACATGTTCGACTCCAATATTCTGAGTACAACACACTTTCACCGATACAAACAAATTCGACTCACTCACCCAAGTTCAAAAACGAAATCATGAGAGAATTTCCATCCGGAAAACAAAATGATGCCATACTATGCGACATAATCGATGTGAAATGAAATTCTCTTACCACCATCGAAATCGTGTACCTTACTGCTCTTGCTACCTAAAGCGATGCAGCATGACATTTCTGCATTACTAGAAAATGTGATATCATGACATAACTTACGTATCTTAGCTATTCAATCGTAAACTACTCCGGAAACTACTAACTTATCGCCATGTAGAAAGGAAAAAAGAATACATATTTCCTGTGTATGAATGTTTGATTATGTTATGTTGTTTTGACCATGTTACTAATTTAGATGGTACAGTTTCTAAACGTCGTCGTATGCGGAATACCAGCTTTCACTCCTTCTGACATGCTCAGCAACGTCATGGATTCCATTAATTACATTTGTCATCGTTCTATTGATAGCGGAAATTTACGCTTGAATGTTGGTTGATTCACTAGCGAATCCTATTGTTAATTTCGGCAAGCCTTATACTGACGACCCTTGGACTTCCAAATAAATCAATGGTGACTTTATAGTTTCTTAAAGGATTTACGAAGATTTGTAAACATATTTTCATGAACCCAGCTCTACGTATTTCTTCGTTGTTGCATCATCATCTTGTCCATATATAAGTAGATCTGTTATTGTCTGTCTTGGTAACGCTAAATAGCGTTGAATGGAGTGCTTCGATCGCTAGCGATCTGCATTTTGATTGAATTTCTGCTGATATTCGAGAAATTCCTATGTAGGTTAGAGTCCAAAGTGGATCAATAGCATATGCATCCCAGTGAGTGTGTGGACCAGAGGGACCATCGAGATTATTAATAGCGATTTGGTTTTGTAGAGTATTCATCTTCCATAAAAATTGTAAAGTTTTGTATATCAAGTTGACCATCAGCATCAAGCAAGTTAAAATTAGACATTGGAACGCCTTGCGTTCTAAGTTTGCTTGACCTGGTAGTCTCAGGTATGTGTAGACCTAAATCATAAGCGGCTCGCTCCTGCCTTCGTAAAGTATGATATCGTCCATCAGCATGTCAACGGTATATTTTGCGAACATTAGATCAGCAGATAGTGATTATTCATTGGGATATCTAGCGAGTACCAATAGCGTTATGCCAACAAAGACGTTATCTGTACAAATATAGATTTATAAGCCGTCAATAAAAAATGGTTAACTATTAAATAGTGCCACAAGTTTGTAATTGAGAAATCCACCTAGTTGATCACCATATGGATTACGATCGGGTTTTACAATTATTCCCTGAACTTCAATGAATGCCACGGCGGTCAGAAAATACCTTGATGAATTTTGGATTTGTATGTTTGATTCTCGTGCTTTATAAGAATAATATTGATAATCAAGCACCGACTCGTCCTTGTGTTTTGGTGAGTCCACGTCAAATGAGGGATCAGATACAAGCTTTAACATTTTATGTTCGCTCTCTAAAATGATGTCGCGTCAGAGACGACGATGATATAAACCAGTGTCCGCTTCCAGGTTTTCAGTTAAATTTTGAGCTTAGTCACCAGCGGTAACACTGGCTAATTCCTTCAAAACTCAATCGTTCATTTACATCTTAAATTAATATTTTACTTACATTTGCTTGCATCACTTCGATGATTGATTTCCTGCAGTTTTACTGGCTGAGGGTTTCGTTTTATTAATCGTGCGAGTCGTTGTCAATTTGCTGAGAAAATCTTGCCAGCAACATCACCAACTGTCAGTGGCTTTCATCCGTTATTGCTTTGCAATCGGAATAGGTTTTAGGGCTATGGTTTTTATTAGACCTTGATCAACATCGTCGAGTACGCAGGTAACTTTATGAACTCGCGAATTTATCACCCTGATGTCTTCAGATCCACGAGCATTGTGTTATGATAATATAAATTTCATGTTACTGATCTTGCATACTTGATCTGTAGATTTACCTTAATTCCTGCCTTCTTTAGGTCCGATCTACAGAGGACCACCTTGGACGCGATGTATAGCGTTCATCCACTCGGGTTATAATGCCGGCTTATTCAGGTTTTACATAAAGATGTTTATCATGATATACAAGCGGGCTTGGTTCGTCTCATTTAGAGTGGCAGTAGTGCTCATAGTGAACTTATATTTAAGGGAATCTCTTATTTTTACGACAATGGCTGACCCTCAGGATGGAATAGGCGGAGACCGGGGATTTTTTCATCAATTGGATGAGATTCTTCTTCCTCTTCGATACAGAACGGTTCAAATTATGGTACCTCGGTCAATATAATATCTGCACTTAATGATACTCTAGCCGCTTCCTTGACTTGTTTCTTAAATTGTGTGAATTTATCAGATTTAGTCCTAATTGTGATATACCATGGAAAGTTCAGAAGACAAAGGAAACCCAACTTGATTCAGAGGAACTTTGATCCAACAGCTTGATATTCTACTTCAGCAAGTGCTATAGGAATCTCTCGAAGTATTCTTAAATGTTCTCGGTAAATCTAGTAAGTTGCTTGTTATATTGCCTGGAGATGATTTAGTTGTTTGAAAAAAAAAAGTAATATCCGCGCGGAGCTACGATCCTCCGAAGCCTTCATTTATCCTTTCCGACTTTCCATGTCTATCTTAGCATCTTTCTCAAATTCGTTTCTCTAACTTGTAGACCTAATGGTCTGTCAAGCCTTCCTGCTGCTTCATGTACGAAGTAATAGCCGTCACAAATTTTCAGAGTAGTGCTTAATTTATATGACCTGGTTTCGAAGGCAAAATGATTATATATGCATTATCATAGAAAATTAAAACACAAATGATGCATTTTATATTTTTACAGGAAGTGTCTGAGAATAAAGTATGTGATATTTTTTCAAATAAGTTCTTCCCCCTTAAGGAAATAATAATTATGTAAGAATTGAATTATTTGATAGATTAACATATTGGCAACTTTTATTTCGTATATCTTACACTTTCTTTCAATTTTGTTTTGATATACAATTTCTTTGCTATGAGAAATTATTATTGAAACTTGTTTTATATATAGTCTGAAATAAAGAAAAAGAATCCATTTTTATCAGTTAAAAATAACGTTCATTTTGGTGATGTATTTCTTAAAAAGTATTCATTGAAATCTAATAACATTTATCATTGCAAACATATTGACTGAAATTATCCATGTCGGTCATTCCAGAATACATACGACTACTGGCTAGGACTACATATAATTTGATTTGTTTCATACAAATAGACAAACGCAAAAGCTCCTGGCAACAAGAATGCAGGCATTATGTAAATTACACATTTAGCAGATGTTTTCCATTTTCTATAGTGATGCAGATAACACCGAAAGGTGAACAGTGTTCAGGGAAAGAACTGTTTCCATGAATCAATTTTTTTTTTCTATGACATAATTCGTTCTTGGGGGACAGATGAAAAAATAACTGCGAAAATAATTACAAGTCAAAGCATTTGTTTTCAATGCATATCCATTTTGAGCAATATTTGGAAAACTTGCGGCATTTAAATATTATGACAGATTTGATCAAAGCAAATATTTATTTTGTAAAGTTTTGTTTGACTGGCAAAAGTATGAAAAATGAAGAAAATTGCACACTTGCAGCAAATGCTATTTGATATTTTCTTTAACAGACTGATATTGATTAATTATATATCAATATACTGTATCATTATTCAAAGAATTATCACATGCCCAATTTCTCCGGTATATTGACAAAACTTTGTTTTGTTCCGAAAGGGCGAAAGCAATAACAACAACAACAACAACAACAACAACAATAATAATAATAATAATAATAATAATAATAATAATAATAATAATAATAATAATAATAATAATAATAATAATAATAATTAATAATAATAATAATAATAATAATAATAATAATAATAATAATAATAATAATAATAATAATAATAATAATAATAATAATAATAATAATAATAACAATAATACATAAGCTTATTACGGCTTATATTCCCACGTCTTGTCCCAAAGTTATTTTCTCCTACTCAGAACAAGCACTTATGTGGTATTGTATTCATTACATATCATCTTTTTATTATCAGATTCTTATAAAATTTTTGGCATTTTATGAAAAATATTATACAGCCCATGTATATAATCTGAGCAAGACCTAGATATACTGTGCAGTTATGTTGTTGTAGTGTCTGCATTATAAATACACACTAGTTTTGAATTTGTTAAGAGATTATGGCGTTTTCCATTTTACGAATCATCCTCGTGCTATTATAGCTGTACATTATGATTTCCGGTACAGGAAATAGGTATAATACTCGGGCTGAGAAATATTTTCCTAATACCGACTCCCCATAAGCAAGAAATGATCAATAAAATCTAACAAAGCTATAAACGGAGACGTAAATACATATAGCAGGAGTGCATTTTCTTGATCACGTTGGGGTGCTCGATAAGCTTTCCAACGCGCAACGGTTCATATTTGTGAGTGTGACTCAGCGGGTGTTTTCGCTCGAGCATGATCCAACCAAATCTCGTATAATCGTCGATTTCTTTTTCAATTTTTGGGTGAGCCTCGCTGAAACAACCGTAATGTCATCGTCATCAGCGTAAATAACCACCGGGAAAGTTTTCAAAGACGTATCTGACAATATCTCCACTTCTAAAACGTGATGAAATTTCAAAGCAAGTGCCAGGTGATTTTTACGCGAGGCTCCTGACAATGATTTACTTCATTTCTCCGATCAGCGTTTGTATTGGTCAAGGTTCCGAATCGCGTATCAAAATACGGCGAGCACGAATCCGATCTCGACATGCGCGTTGTGAATTTCCCTACACCGATCTTGCAAATAATGAAAAATCGAGAATGCTAATTGTCAGTTGTTGCCTCATGATATAGACGTGTTATGGCCGTTTCTTCGGTGCGGCTCATGCTTGTTGCCGAGATAAATTTCACACAATTAGATTTATTCCATACGCGGCCCACAATTTCGCGGTTACGACGATCACTTTGTCATCGATGCACACGGTCACCTGGACGTGGTAAATTATTCAACAATCGAAAAATCAACACGATCCCGAAAAACTCCGAAAAGTTAATGTACATGTAGGTTGTTCCGCTCACGTTCATTGACAACATGCAGTCCATGGCGGGCTCGTTAGAAGCTCTCGCAAAACAAAACTGTTCAGAATTTGCTTCGTTGACGGAGCATTTGGGTGACGTTTCGCTGATGAAAAACAAAGGTATATTGCCGTACAAATACCTAGATAACATACGAAGGCTCGATGAAACGTCACTCTCGAGCAAAGATGAATTCTATTCGCAGCTCATGAAAAGTAATAACCGACGTACGAACACACCTTATCCATTACGAATAAATTCGGTTGTAAAACTTACATGGATGTCTACCTCATCCAAGACTTTCAAAGCTTTCGCCAAGATGGCTTGGATAATTATAAACTCGATCCGGCTTAGTAGTTCTACAGTCCGGGATGCATTGTTTAATCTGACGCAAGCTGATCACTGATGTGGATATGTTTCTTTTCATCGAAAAAGTTATCCATGGCGGCATCAGCGTTATCAGCCACAAATACACAAGGGCGAACAGCAAATACCTAGACGATTACAATGCCGATCAGCCTTTGAGTTTCATTCTCTACCTGGACAATAATGCATAGTTTTCTCGTCATTGGTGCTTTTTATCTTGTAGTATATCCAAAATATTCTATCGGAATTGTAGGTGCATTCGTTCGTTAACAGTTCTTTCTTATCCATGTTTATCCCGAGCACGGCATAAAATATCGAATCGAACTTTACAGTGATTCTCTTGGCAAGGTTAAACGCGTACACGAGCACACAAAAGCAAGCATGATCTTACCATCTTTCGGCATGAACGTTTTCTTGGACACGTATGGCTTCCCCGACGACTTAGACATCTCATTTGTGTTCGTGATGATCACCATTAAACTTATATATGAAATTAAAACAGGCAGGGTGCTCCGTCCTTGGCTGACCAGTGCGCTGGGAGTAATAGGTGTCAAAATGAAGGAAAGTGGGTGTTCGAATCCCTCCCCATTATATTGAATAGAATTTTGATACCTTTGGCGCAGAAACCCCCTTTATTATACTATTATTATTATTATTAATAGTAGTAGTAGTAGAAGTAGTAGTAGTAGTAGTAGTTGTTGTTGTTGTTGTTGTTGTAGTAGTTCTTGTTGTTGGAATTAGTAACGGAATATCACACATTTGCATATGGCAAACACATTTGAAGTTCAGATGCTGCAGTGAATTTTACTGTCCCTTACTTGTCCGTTGAAATTATCAACATCTGGTTTATAGTACAACCATGCAGTTTCATCATAACAACCAGGTAGACACCAATTTTAATACAGTTTTCTCAGAACGTAAGGGCGTTTCTATCCTTGGCTTGTATTTCACATGACTTGGAGTCTTACATAGCTAGATTGTTCAATCTTTGAATACATGATTTCAGTGGTAACGTACTTGTCCTCTCTCTCTCTCTCTCTCTCTCTCTCTCTCTCTCTCTCTCTCTCTCTCTCTCTCACACACACACACACACACAAACACACGTTTGATGTCACCTTACACACTAGCTCCATCTGAGAACTCATTATCAAACATTTTGCACGAAATAATGTTGTGAAACTCATTTATCTCTAATTTATTGTAGATAAATACCATGAACTGTCCATAATTACAATACTACCATATTGTTCATAATGGTAAAAGCGACAATTTTCATTCAGTACAACATCATTTCTTTTTAAATATGTGTTCACATTTTTGAATAACTGAAGATTATTAGCCAGAAATCATGCATGATATTTTATGTCAACTGTTATTGAGTTGTTAAAGTAGTCAAGCGCTTTGGGCAATATGGAAATTTTAGGTGTGTGATAGGGAATCACAGACTTGAACATCTTTATTAAAGGCCAATACGCCATCTAAGAATAAATGTGTGTGTAATTAAATATATAGCTACACGATCGTGATTTTATGTAGTCGGTATCTGTCAGCGACACTTCCATGGAAAACGTCACTTTCGCTCAGTTTTTGACAAAGTTCTTGTATACTTCTCAGAGATTGATTCAACACATCTAATTGGACCTTGGGCTTCTAGTGGAAATTTTGTCATGTATAAAAATTTCGTTTGCTTAGAGAGAAAATACATCTTTGTGAGTATTCGTGTTGACTGTTCAAATCCAGGACTACATGATTTCGATGGACCAGATGATGGTGTCGGGTCGTCTTTGAAGTGAAGGAAAGGAGTAACTTGGGAGAAAACTATTAACCTTGTATAAGTGACTACTTACCTTTTGCATGAGCCATGTCCAGGGTTTAAAACAGGGACTTAAGAAGTTCAAAAGAGTGCGTTATTGCTGTGCTATCAAGTGACCAAAACAAAACTATAGATTTGAGTGGTGAAATGCATTCCTGTAAATAAAACATCTAATTTGTGAAGTATTTATGTTAATCCTCCAGAAATAGCACCAAGTTGCAATGAAATAATGAAATGGAAATTTGTTCTGTAAAGTTGTTTAAATGATCAAGTTAAAAAGGCATTTCACTGAAATAATACTATTTTGTGATAACTTATCGTATATTTTTAACTGTATAGCAGAGACATTAGAAAAGTGTTTGATATTGCTTCTGTCGTCCGCAGGGACTTGCAAATCCGTTATAACAAATAACAGGTGAAATAGTATTAAACTCAGAGCCATGCAATACACACTTTATTTCAGTAGTAAATTTCTTAAAATGACCTTTAGGCCATTAAAAGATATTTTAACTTGTCACACATTTTTGGCTTAAACATTTTAAATTAAAAATTTTGAGCGCATGATTAAAGATGAAGAAAACTGAAATTTTGTATGCATGTTTGTATGGCTAGTTTCAGGACCTGAGTTTGGGTAAAACCTCATTCACAAATTTCATTAGATCAGGATCTTCAAATTCAAAGTAATTTCAATGTCTGAAACATCGTGAAAATGTTTATTGCAAGTATTTCTATATACAGAACAACTTTCAAAGGATTATTAAAAACTCGGAAGTTCAGCTTTAATGCTCAACATATATGTGTCTGATTAAATGTTCATGTCAATATAGCATTTTCTCAGATTGTTTACGCATTTAAGACTGATTCAACTAAAATTATGTTGCCGTGATTTACCCAAATAAAGAAAACCAACGCGTTAGACACATAATTTGACTGCATGATTGCATAAATAAATGACCTAATTAGATTTTCATGCCACTATAGCAATATTGCCACACGCAGTCTTCTTTACGAAGTGAACTTAAACGCCATGTCGGAGTTTGGCTTTCAGTCCAATATTTTCCCGTATTTAATAAGATCGTAAGACAACAGCCAATTTCATATAAATGGTCCTTACAAATAATTATCCTCCTTTACATTTAATATCTCACGAAATTCTAACTTCAAATTTACGTTACTTAGTAAGCATTTAAATGCACTATTAAAAGACCAAAACACCTAAAATGAAGAATAATCCAATCTTTATTCCTAAACGCGTACATTTAACAATATTCAGATAATTAATTTTGTTAAGAGATTATGGCGTTTTCCATTTTACGAATCATCCTCGTGCTATTATAGCTGTACATTATGATTTCCGGTACAGGAAATAGGTATAATACTCGGGCTGAGAAATATTTTCCTAACACCGACTCTCCATAAGCAACAAATGATCAATAAAATCTAACAAAGCTATAAACGGAGACGTAAATACATATAGCACAAACCTTAGGTTAGTTATGTGACCTGAGCCTCCAAACACCATATAAGAGGTCATAAATAAGAGTTAAAGATGAAAAAAATGAATATTGAAAACTGAAATTTCCAAAATGGAAACATAATAAAACATTCTGCAAAGAAAATATTTTTAAAAACTAAAATTTTGAAAAAATTAAGAATAAAGTTTTGAAAATGAAATTTAAAAAAGAAACATTGACAAAAAAGACTTAGAACAGCCAAATCTAAAAATTAAATTTGAAAATAAGGAATTGAAAATGACAATTTCAAAATACAAAATTGAGTAGTGAATTTTGAAAATGATAATAGAACATGAAAGAGAAATGTTGTGTCGAAAAATTATAAAATTGAAATCAACAGTAAGAAATTATGAAAATAGAAAATTAAAATAAAAATTCAAACTGAAAAATTGGAAAGGGAAGTTTTCTTCAAATACATTTTGAAAACATAATGTAAAATGAAAACTGAAAATGATATATTGAAAACAAATAGCGAATAACTAGATTTTCAAAATTAAAGTTGGAATGGAAATTTTCAACAAATAAAATTTTAACCATGCAACTTGAATTGAAAATAAAAATTTAAAAACTATAGTTGGGAACATAATTAGAAATGGAAATTGAACAACCGAAGACTTTGATTTCTAAACATAGTTCGGAGTTTGTGAGCTTCTAAAGGTATGTTAAAGGACACTGATAGACGCTCTCCATTATGATAAACATCCAAAAGGATTTTTTTTTTAAAAGTCCTTAACAATTTTCGTGTCTCGGATTGTACAAGTATATTTATGGTATATTGCGTATAAGCACTCCCAACCTCCCACTCCCAGGTATCATGTAGGTGATATTATGTGTGTACGTTTCTTTGTGCATGTATGACTTCAATTAACTGTTTTACATCCCGTCTCAGAGGCAATAAATAAAATATATTTTCTTGTTTCTTAATATTGTTCCAATTTAAAGTAATACTTTATTGTTGACAATCTGATATAAACGATGTTGAATTGTCGTGGTTGCTCGAAAAGTGTATTGGACATTATGTGTGTACAATAGTCCCTGCAGAGACGTGTTGATCATATAATGAGCATGTTGAAGAATAAGTCCAAACTTAAAGGTAAATAACGAGGTGTTTCTGAAATGGTCGGTAGGGCTTTTTGGACAGTATATAACAATGTAATGGCTACTACACAAATGAGTGTTGTTCACAATTACTTAGTGTAGTTTAAAATCAAAATCTTTAGTTAGCGGGCATAGAGCAAAAAATTTGTTAAGCACATGATCGTTTTAACATTAGATTTAATTCCAGAGGTCATAGAGATACAAAACCAAAAATGATATCCTCAATGATAATTTATTATCTTTAAATGACACTAATGGTCCAGAATTCATATATATATATATATATATATATATATATATATATATATATATATATATATATATATATATATATATATATATATATATATATATATATATATTACTTGCTGGAATTAGGATTTTTGCAGTTTGTGTGGAGAAGAATTTTCGCAGATTCAATCTGTTTCTATTTTTATACACAAAACCCCTAAAAGTTGTATATATAAACACGTACATTTGTGAGGCTTCCAAATTTACTGCTTAGACAATGAGCATTGATTGTCAAAACATTGACATTTGAAACTATAGTATTTTTAATGTTATAAAAAAAATCATTAATCTGAATATGTTTAATGCTCGGTTCTTGGAAACACGTTAAGAATCTACCTCATGAGCGGCGAGAATGAGTGTATAGCTACTTTTGTTGAAATAAAAGCGAAGCAAACAGAATACGCATCTAAATGGCAGACTATTGAATCAGTGGTATCAGAAATTGATCAAATGCAAATAAATTATAAGACTTGCCATACCAAAACTTCTTCTGTCTTCTTTGTTACATCAAAATCAATGTAAGGAAGTAAATTATACAGTTCGAGATTTATCCATTTTTCATTTACTATCAAAAGAACTAGTTCCACTGGAAGAGACTATTATTTCACTTTTGGACGCTGTTTTATTTGTGGTATCATTCATTTACCAACATATTCTTGGTGGAAAATTTATCAACAGTACTCATCAAGACATGATAAACTTGACCGATTAAAACATAATGCAAACCGTCATTCTAAATTTTCTGAAAGTAACTTTATGGTAAAGGGAATATGGAAAATTTGTAAGCAGCCAGCTATCCAGCGAGTGTCTTTCTTGGTCATCTTGGTTGGTGCATGAGCATATCGGTATAATTACATCTTTTCTCTATAACCCTCTCAAGCTCACTAGGCAGTGGATGTAGATGGTGCTCGATCTCTAGCGTGAACTTTATTCACTGAATTTGATATTTTCCAGAAAATTTCAGTTAAGTTCTGTCTAACCTGATAATTACGCAGTTCAAAGAAACCTTGTACTTTTAGTGACCTCGATATCAGGTCCATTTTAGTTCTGTTGTAAACAACTTTTTAAATACTTTTTTATTATTGAATCTTATAGTAAGATTCGTTCGGTAGAATCGAATTCGTCCATAATTGACATGATTTTACTACCACTCTTGACAGTAAGCGATCACGTGACCCTGTGACATTGTCCGTTCTGCCTTGTAAGGGGAATTAAAGTGACGTATCAGTGTTTTTTTTAGTTAGTCGTAAATCATACATTTGGGCTCAAAGGTGTTGTTTAAATTGTTGCAAGTTTTAATTGAGTATTTATTTTAAATAATTTATTTTTACTAGTGATCACCAAAATTCTTAGACAAAGGTATTTACTGAAAATTATTTGGAATTATAAAACCGGAATATTAATTTTAGTGATTCAATGTGGAAATGTTTACACAACAACACAAGACAGGTTATAGATGACGTCATCGACTTCCATACTGGAACTTCATCGGGATTCGCACTTTGATTCAATTAGAACTTAATATATTTCTAACTAATGGATTAATTTTTGGATTGGATTCAGAGACCATAAGTCCTTATTCATATTTTTACCTTGCTTTCTAGAGAAAAAATATTCTGTTAAAAGTTACAAAGCTTGTTGTACTATTCTTCGTAAGTTTATTTCATCTATCTCATTCAATCCCTGACACACGCAATCCCTTCCTCTATCCAGTGCGCTTGAAAAGGCTGTTATCATACATACATACATGCATGCATACATACATACATACATACATACATACATACATACATACATACATACATACATACATACATACATACATACATACATACATACATACATACATACATACATACATACATACATACATACATACATACATACATACATACATACATACATACATGCATACATACATACATACATATATTTTCTAGCCAAACATCAAATATGGCGGTCGGAATTTATAGCCTACTTGACCTCCTAAGGTGCTTAACAACATCCTAAAATACTCAAGGTTTTTTTATATACCAAACTACGTTTCAACTAATTAAGTGCGCATCAACTTGTATTATCATGACTGATACAAATAATCAACATCATATCTGACTTTAATTTTGTATACAACCGTCCCAAAAATTCGAACATGAAATGTCTAGGTGAGAATTTATCAAGGTAAGAATCCTTAACATGTAAACATTGGAAAACAACAATATCATAACAAATTCCTCTGTTAATTGATGTAAAAATTAAATCCTTTTTATATCAATTATAGCACTGACTTTCATTTTCGATTGTATTAATATGTCATACATGTTCCCACATACTGTACATATGTTGAAGATGTCTAGCATCTGGGCATCATATTTTTATGACTCAAATTACTAAATAGCTTTTTCACAAATGTACATGTCTTCTATTTTTTCACATCGAATTTGTACGAGACAGGTGAAGAAATTTTGGATTTCCAATTTGAAAATTAAAACTGATTTGGAATACTCCATTTCTCAGCTTAAGGTACTTTCTCCAAACGGCAAAATACAATACACATGCCAAATATATCTTAAGGCACTTAACTGCGATTAATGACAGTTTTGTAAATATCTGCCTGCCAACTCACGGTAGTCTATTGACCAACAGTAACCTCATGGGAACTTCACTTGGGGTATAATACGGATTATGATTGCAGATGCGCGGGTGGGCTTTGTGGAGATAAATCATGGGGAATCTAGAATGTGCTTAGGAAATTGGCCAGCGGATCTGAAACTTCTATAATGATACTACTCCATGCTACCATACAGTCACTGAATACACGTCTGCTCATTGTATCTGGCAAATTATTCTTTTCTATAAATATATTTCCAACACACACATTCATAATCAAGCAAATACTCACTGAAATTTACAAAAATTTTAAAGGGAGATAAAAATGAAATATCATTACTATGAACTTGTGATTATATTATCTTGTTAGGGTATTTTATGGCAGTGTAAATAGAGAGTATATAAAGTCCAAAGGGGAGAATATTACGGCAGGTTAGCCATTCAAGAACAAAACCAGAAGGGATTCTTTGCGTACAAAACCACGCCTGTTTGCAATCTCCGAGACTGATAACCTGCCATGCCGGATGCACTACTTCGGTGGAAAATTGATTATTAAAGAAGGCTATTCCAAGTCTTGACGTTAGCATGTGCTAATTTTATTCATTCATTTTTGCAACATATTAGGAGTTCCTGTTTGCAGTAGCTCAACATATCAAATAAAGACTTCCTAGGGTCACCCCTGCAATCTTAACGACTGTTTAATGTCTTTGATCTGAGCGATGTTTGTTTTATCTGTACACACACGCACACACACACAAACACGCGCACTCACGCACGCGCACACACACCGGAGTTTTAGTACCTGCTATTCTGACTGAGTAATCAGAGAAACAACGCAATGAGATCAAATGAATTTAAAAAAAGTATTTAATTCTATCTCATTACAGATGCTAGATTATATTAACCTGGCTTAACTAACTAAACACATTTTTACTTCTGTGATGTATCCTTTGAAATACATTGTTACTGGTAGTATACATGTCTACTAAATGCCATGGTTTTATCTATATACAGGTGGCAAAAACTTTTCCACAATTACCTGTAGAAGCGTAAACAGACAATGTGTGATTTACTCAGCTACTATAATGTGTGACTTTGCAATTGCGGCGTAAATATTCATGAAAGAATATTATCTTTACAAAAGGTACAAATATATAAATCTTTCTTAAAGTAGATATCTCAGGAAAGTAAGAAATTCGGCCTCCTAAGACATGATTAGTAATTTGCTGTAAGTCACCTGGATAATTAAAAATGTGGAGTAAACCAACTTGATACAAGTAGTTGCTAAACATATGTTTAAGGTAAGTAATTGCTTTGTTTGAGGAGCAATGCAAAGTCGACGAGAACCAATCGAAAACATGTTTGTTATAGTATAATAATTATTATTAATTAAGATCATGGTAGTCTGTAATTTTGTGTGCCCTGAAAGCATGAATTCAAGAAGAAAATACTAATAGCAGGATACATCAGCGATCTTCCTGTAACAACCCTTAATTTACCGTAGTATCGGATGCTGCAAATGAATTAATGACAGCTTCCTTAGAATAGTTAAGTCGAATATATGAACCACGTGCTTCAATTAAAGTAAGCATGCAACCATACCTAGAGAATTTCTCCATTATCGATCACCGTCTATACTTTTGACAGTAATTAATTGTTTCAGGCAATTGCCAAGTCGTATTGAGAAAAAGATAATAAGAAGCACGACATTATTAATTAGGGCAATTTCATACACAGAAAAACTCAGGTCAGTCTAAAGAACTATCCTTTACTGCACTTTGTCCCTCGTGAACAAACAATTTTCCGAATGGGAAATTGTTTGGACAAAGTTACGTAGAATGCGTTAAATGAAAGTAAGGCACACACACACATACATACACACGCACACTCACACAAACAAATATGATTTTGACTACATCTGTTGTCAATGAAATAATAAAATATGGAGTGATTAAAAACATAAAGAATATCGTACAATCATGCCAAATTAATAAAAATGTCTTTACAAGTTTCAGTATTTGGTTGTTGATAACTTTTTGCCTAATTAAAATGCATCGTCTTTCCTACTACTTTTTATCTGCATGTTTTTTTTTTTCAGTCGTGGTCTTGTAGAATGCTAAGTATGACCAGATATGATATGTTGTAAAGAGCCCTTCTCTAATCGAAAAGACCTTATCTGATCGTAATAATACCAGAATAATTATAATTCGAATTAAATACACTAGATTTTTTTATTAGAAGATAAGACAACGTTTATACAGAACCAGGCGTACTTTATATTTGCCCGACGGATAGGTTGCATCCGGAGCTCGATGGCGAGTACTACGAGAAGAAAATTTTTTAAAGCTAAGAGTATAAAAGGAAATATTTCAACATCTGGAGATGTCAAAGTATGGTTCGAGTTGAGCTGTAAATCAGGAAGAGTTAAGACATTATGATTTTTCATATCACTAGTTGTTCGCAGTGAGATGAATTTAAACAACAAAATTTATAGTATATTTTTTACCATTTATTTTCATATATTTTCTGTTAAACTGTGTTCTCGCAGTAATCAAACTATTATGTATGAATTAGATGGCATTCATGTGATATTACACTGGCTGGCAATTCATCGGATTAAATTGTACCCACGTTGGACCGCTATTTGCACTTCCTTATCATTCAGAGCTAATTTAACCGCCAGCACACAGTTTAAGGTCGAACGTGCCTCGAGTTTAGATAGACGGAATCTAATATTGCAGCGCACTGCTAATACTTTACGACGACGGTTTATACGGTATTTTAATCCATGGAAAATCTAGCAATAGAGTTAGGCTTCATAATTACTCAACAAATGTTATCCTCATAATAACATAGAAGGAATTTCCATTGGATTCTAGAATTTGTCCTTTTAAGTTGGAAAGGATCTTATGCAGCTGAAGCTGGTTACGGAATATCAAACTAGGAAATCTGGAAGAATCTATTTATTGGTTGTGTGTACTCGTGGATCTTCAGTAGAAAATTAAAAACTAGTTCGAGAAGCAATGATGTTATTTTCTTGAGAATAATAGTAGTTTAACAATTGGCTTTTAGTTTGCTTCGCTGTATGCATAACATTTGGCTAAATGCCAGATTGTCAAATCTGATAACTTCGATCTGTACTCAGCTCTTGTTTCCAATTTCAAATACAAGCGAGAACGAAGTCCAACTGGACAGTTACTTTCTGGAGCAGATACATATAATTATTGCATTTCATTTAGAGAGCATTTTCTGCGATTGTTTATTCAATAAAAGGTATTGGAGGAAAGCGGAATAACATGAAGGTGCTGATGTTGGTGATGACTTTATGCCTGATAGCAGGACATGAAGGTAATTTGAAATTTACTTTATCCAACTTGAATCTAATTTTATCTAAAATGAAAACGGAAATTTCCTCTAAATGATGTATCTGACATTGTTCAAGGTCACAGTATGTAAAATAATTTATAAAATTGACCACCAAGATAAATGTTTGAAAACAAATTAAACAAGATATTGTGAAAAGTTATGCGACTCTTATTTTCGGTTCTAATTTGGTTGCATTGTTATTGCATTTTTTTCTTAATTATATTTCGTACCAAGATGAAAAGAACATTGCTAAATATATTTTTATATTATAACAGGCAGAGCAAAAAATTTTAATTGATTTCTCAAATTTGTACAAGTATATAATAAACAAATTCGATAACAACTTAATATGAATAAAATAGTAGAATGTATACCGTTGATCGTGTGTGTGTGTGTGTGTGTGTCTGAGGGGTGAAAACAACGTTTATATATAACCAGAGAGAGAGAGAGATAGAGAGAGAGACTCTACTTACTTTATCCACTATTCTGAAACAGCATATTAAAACTGCTATTCTTAAAAAAGAGGACATAATCATGTAACAAAATTATTTCTTACCATCGATGACACGTGAATATTGTCTTTCACATTTAAAAAATGTATTTCATGATTTGTTTTGAGATGTGGTAACCACTGCTAATGCAATATTAGACCATACTATGTTGAAAAATACCCTAATTTAACATTTATGTCGACATTACGAATGAAACTGAGAAATGAAAGCAAAGTTAACTTTTGAAAATTTATTTAGTAGGGCTTCTTTAAAGCAAACGGGTGGAGGTTGTTATGGTATCTACATATAAACGTGCTTTTGGTGTTTAATATATTTAATTTAGATGAAACCAGAAGTTAATATGATGATACAAGCATGTAATGAGATATAATATATATCATTAGATGAGCAGGAAGTTTAAATACTGTTATACTTAACATTCATTGCATATGAAAACTTGTAATATAGCTTCCAATCAGGCTACTTTATTGTAAGAAAAACAGGAATCAATCCAAGCGGGAGCTCTCAGTAAAAAGCTATGAAATGCGTTTTAATGATGTGCCCTTGTATTTACTTCAAAGAACTTTCTTGGCATCAACCTGATCTGCTGTCTAATGAAGATGGGGATGTTAAGTAAAAGGAATGCAATTAATTTTTGTCCGAAAAGCGCGCACGTGAACTATATTGCCAAGTACATGTGTTTTGAACGAACATGTTCTTGCATTCCAAGAATATCGGTATCGTCTGATATATTAACTGATGTTACATTTATTCTATTTTTGTATTATGTTTATATAAAATCTATTCAAGGAGGTAAAATAAGTTTCAGACATAGTAATGGTAGTTCTTGTCATAGTAGTACTATGTTATAACAGCAGCGGTTGTTCTGGGTTGATGGTCGTCGTTATATTGGCAGCAGTTATGGTCTCGTTTTCAGTAAGTGTTAGGTCTGGTTGTAGTAATAAAATATCGATGTTCTTGTTGGCGATAGTGTTCCATAAACGCCTTGACGCGGCAAAATGTACTTGTCAAATGTGAGATTTATTTTATCTATTTTTATTTCATTCTTTTAAGGGCAAACAGCAGTAAATCACCTTTTTATGAATCCAAACTCCCGGAAGTTACTATTACTCAATCAACCTACTACATATGCACAGCTTTGTACGTGTATTGTACGCCTAAGTTAATGGCAGACCACCAGAAATGGATGAAGAATTCAGTCACATAATGAATTACTTTAGCATGGTCAAACTTGAAAAAAGAAATTTGGGAGGGAAATGGTAAGAACAAGTTATCTACTCTGTTAAAAACTAGTTGTAATAATATGACGTCACATTGTAAACATCGTACGTCTTTACACAATAGTGGCTATTTTAAAATCTCCAGGACACGTAGAAAATTGTTATAAATGAGCGAGGTCATTGACAATGTATAAGCCAGCACGTGCATATATTATGCGTAAATTCTTGGCACTGTCAACAGATTTGAAAGGGGTTTGGTAGGAAGATTTCGGAAACGGTTTTGATGAATCATTTCGTTTGCTATATCCTTAAAGTATGTTACAATTAAAACAGTATCGTTTAAATTGTAAGTAGCGACAAGTAAACAGTGAAAAGCAAGTAAGATGGAGAAGACCATTGTAATTTATGGACATTTGAAAGGTAATGCATTGTCCCTCACTGGGTAACAGTAATCCACTGCTTGTAAAATTATTTTGCTCTAATATTGAAAACACCAATCGGCCAAACTAAAACTAGTAGTGGAGCAGATACGTACGTTTCCTTCAGGAGCAGTTCCAACTGTGAGAAATGGATGAAAGTTACTAGAGACATTGACAGTGGTTGATCTTTTAAGGAAAATATTAGCTACCACTCTGTTTCATTGCCGCAAAGCGCCGTTGCTATCTGGCCATTACTGTCCATTTTATAAGCCTACCGCAAAGGTCAGATCTGTATTTTAAGAGCAACAAATTATCTGTAAATGCTTGGTCCCATTACTTTGTTGTTTTCATGGCTTGATAAGGTCAATCAAATATCTCTTATTTTTTATAATTCAACTGAAGCACAATTATTCGTAAATAAAAGTAATGCAATATCATTATTGGTGTAGTTGTTCTGTGGGAATGGATGTCCTTTGGGTGTGGATGGGTTGGCGCTTGCCCTTGTCCACATCCCGTATCAAAGTAACACGCTTTCTCTCACTGTTTTTATTTAACACTTTTGCCCACTGGTTAGCATGTACTTGCAAAGCCTCAGTTTCAGAAGTACATAATTTTCCATGTTTATTTTTTCGGTTTCACTAAATTTTCTATTGTAGTCCGCAATCACACAACACCTTAATAGAAGTGATATGTTTTGATAAACACCGAAATCTAAGAAGTTTTCAATAACCTCTTGAAAAATCAAGTTGTCAGCCATTTTATAAGATTTAACTTTTAGTTCAGAAATTGACCGAGATGTCTAATTTAGATGGATTGATAAGTCCATTTATATGTATCTGAGCATGGAGTAAGTCATTTAACAATTTTTCAAATTTGCCAGAAAGCACAGGATTGCCGATAGAAGGATAACGGAAAACGAGTTATCTGGATGATATACAGGTTACACATAAATGACACTGTATCCCATATATTGAACGCTTTGGTAATAGGATAATTCATGACCCTTTTTTATACAGTCCTGCTTTTCAGGATTATATAACAAAGAGATCTCACCTTATCCAAGAATAAGTGAAAGAATGGTACTTGAAGTTTAACTGCTGTCAGTGAAGTCTTTCAAGTGGCTTTGTGTTTTCTAGTCACCTATTTAAAGGAGCTAAAATGTTCCACTAAAGGTACTATTCCCAACATATTCTGACTTGGAGATGTATATAAAAACTGATGTGACTTGAACACCATGGGGTTGAGTTAAATGATGACAATTAAACCAGACTAAAATACCATTAATTGTCGCATAATCACAGAGAGACTCTCACTAGAATGTATTCATTGTTTTCTAGAAAGATGTTGCATTAGTTCTTTCAGTACAACGAAGGTATACTTCTTGCAAAAGCTGAAATAATGCAAAGACATTTTTGTGGCACAGCAGGGTATAAAGAAGGAAACAAAAAATGCAGTCACTCCAAACATTATGATAATTCTGTCACTGTTTACATAGGAATGTCTTTATTTAGAAATGTAAGAAAAGAGAGATCTTGAAAAAGATTAACTACAATAGAATCAGCATTCCCTACAGCAGAGTGCTTATAATTTCAACAGAATCTAGAGATGGGTAGGCTAAAAGTGTCTTTATAAAACTGAGTAATGCAAATGTTATCACTTGGGCCTTAGATACACATCAAGGTAATTTTAGTGTTAGGACTAGCTGGAATATATTTAATTTGTTTTGTTTGGGTTTTTTGTGCAGACCATATATAGACTTACATGATTACTATTGAAACTAAAGATAAAAAAGAAACTAATATGTATATTTTGTAGACAACAGAAGCAATTCTAAATTAGACAACATTTAATAAATATTAGCATCACTGTATTTAAAAATCAGATCCAAGACATGACAAATTGATAAATCTGAACATCTTAGCATCTTTTTTAAAACAGTGGCCATCTGTGACTTTTAGGTGTTTGCTTCCCTTTCCTTTTTTAATGACCCAAGTTGATAAGATGTGCCATATTCTATTAAAATGTGAAAGATGCTTGCACTTACCAACACCACCAAGTGGCATTTTATGTATTTTTAAATTGATTTTACATTTTCATTGAATGTAACTTACTATTTGGTCTAATTTGTGACTAACTAACAATCCTAAGGACGTTGACAGCATGTTGAATTCAGACTCCATGCCGCTAAAGCAAAGAAAGTTTTTATATCCTAGAGAAAAACTTTCTTCCAAAAACCTTTCTTCTAAATTTGTACATTCTTCGTTTCAAAAATAGCGTAAGTGTGGAAATTAAATTGACATCAGATATATTACTGCCCTTAACCAAGAAAAGATGGTCCATTGAAGAAAACAAATGTGACTATTTGTCTGAGGCTGAAAAAAGATAGTCCATGTTATGAGTAGTAAGAGAGTTTTGAAAGTTATCAAGACGGCACTAAAGAAACAGATCCTACCTGTAAAGAATCTGTCAGCCTGATTAAAATCGACTGTAATGTAAAACATGAAAAAGACCTATTAAATTCATCAATTCCAATTCAGATTTCATATATTCGCAAAGTTCAGAATATGTTATTTTTAACAATAACTGTTAACCCTCACTATCTTAGATCAATGGTATATGGCTTCTTTTTATTAGCTTTCTTGCAGACTGAAAACATTTGGTCAGACTGCTTGAAAAAAATGGAGCTGCTTAGATAGGTCAACCAGCTGAGTGCCTTTGGTTTTGCAAAACATCGCTTATGACCCAGTTTTGGCAAACTCATGCGCATAATTAGCACGATTTACGGTTTGGCGTCTTCCGATTTGAAGCAAGTTTGTGTATCCTAGAATTCTTTTAAGAATATTCTGTACACGGTGGCAATAGCTAAGCAATACGCATCAAATTTATGTCGGCATAGTAGTTTACAAAGAAAGCATATAGTTTATTCGTCGAAATAACGTCCATAAAAACCAAAGTGCAATTTGTTCGGACCACATGGGCTACGATTGTATTCACTGCATTATTTACAGAGAAATTATGGATGAAATATAATAGTTTCATGCATTTACAACTTCTGGGTCAATATCTTTTCGTAAATAACTGTAAACACCGGAGTTGTAGATACGAGCACGCATTCGACTTATGATCTACGAAATATATGAATAGCACAAACAAGATATGTGTTTATCTTATTATTTTCATTTTGTCTTAGAGGCTTTGATTAGCTCGAAGTATCCAACCATGTTTATCACATCGGGTAATAATACTGCTTGCAAACATAAAATGCAATGCTTTTATCTGCCAGGCTACTTTAAACAAAGTGACCTTTAATTTGAGCGCTTTAGACCACTCGGCCAAGTGGGGCCATTGATCAAATTGCAAATAAATAAATAACCAGAAAAATTTGAGCAAATACAAAACCATGAGCATGTCCTGGATGTTTCGGATAAGGTGGAATCGAATATATCGCTCATTTAAAAACATTTTGAAAACTTTTCAGAATTCTGTTATCATTGCTCATGCTTCTCTCTGCTACTGGCTAATTAAAAATAGAAGAGGATTTCTAAAGATAAAGATCTCTTTGTTAGGTACCAACTTTGTGAACATAATCAGTCTATATTTATTACGATAACCTCGTTTGGCTTCCCACTGATAATATACAACTTGAATGCAAAAAGATAAGTGGAAAAGTTATATGTGGTTATGACTTAACAAACCTACTTTCTATGTGCTTGTTATTTATGGATTATTTTTCTCTTAAAGTCTATATGCTTTAAATCTCTCAAAAAATAAATAAAACGTTTAAAATAACGTAAATACTTCATATTTAATGTAGTTTTGCTCCACAGAGCGCATCTAAAATACGAACACTGGAGGGTGAATCGGAAACCAGAACACAATTGAGGTGGGCATGGATCGAAAACTCGAACGCTGGTGAGATATGAACAATATTTATGTTTATAGACGTGAGCCATATTTGTTATTTTATATGTAATGAGATACATTTATTGTAACCGTATTGATGCCAGTCAGGAGACAAATTCCATTCTTCTAAACATATTTCTTTTTAACATATTTGTTCCTGTAGCTTTTTGGTCTAAATCTGATGACTGTAATAAATGTTATTTTAGCATAACTTACAGAAATCTTTATATGCATAAGGGCATTAGTCACGGAAAACTATTTGCATCTTTGGTATGATTTTCTTGTGCTGTTTATAAAACTCTACTGCATTTGCTTGCATTATAAGTTAACCGCTATCATTAGTTGCCATCAGAAGGTCCGCAACTTGTTTGATATAACTGTATTGTCTAGCCACATTGGTCCTTGGTTATGTTATGTGGATTGGGATGATATAGAAAAGTGAATAATACTCTATGGTATGTAAATGTGATGTCATTTCTGTTATATTGGATTCAAAATAAGCTTTATATAATACACCATTCAGAATAGCTAACGTTACTTAAAACTGCTTTGCTTGAGAAGACTGTTTTGTCCAAATCAGTAATATAACATAGATATTTACATTGGGACTGTTCCAAATACACATTAGTTCAATTATGGTATAACCGTTGATATTGATCGGCTGTGACAAAACTTTGAGTGTTTCTCATATTTTGGAGACATGAATGCAATAAGAATGATACAAATCTGCTTATGTTATGATATTTCACAGCCATATTTAGACGATATCATTTCTTTTTGGTGTCTCCAGTATATAGTTTGCGTTTATAATGTCCAGATATGTAGTTAAATCATCAATTGATTGAAACGCAGCTAAGAAAAACACATAAATATGTTGTGCAAATAAAAGATCATGAGCGATAACTGGATGACACAGTAAAGATAGAATCGAACTTATCGCTCATTTTTAAAACATTCTATATATCAAGAATAATTTGTCTACAGTGATGATGGATCAAAACAATATGAAAGACCGAAATTTAAACAAAACTGGACCCTGACCAACTACATTAAATTATTGAAAATTTTTAAAATAAATGTGATATTTAGATTTAAAATCTAGTGTCTTTTGTGTTGGCCATTATAATTGTTGAAAATTTTAAAAATAAATGTGATATTTAGATTTAAAATCTAGTGTCTTTTGTGTTGGCCATTATATTTCAAAATGAGCTCTAATTATGGAGGTAGTAAAGATGCATTGATTATTGATTGACAGGTCAGCAGTGCTTACAACAAACACAGACCTAATGCAATATGTCTCTAAAGCCTATATTGATAAAATATTGTCTCTCTTCATTAAAACAGCTTAACCCACCTATACTCCACTACAAACATTATAAATTTCAAGTTTTTGATTTATCTCAAACAAATTAAAATGTTTAATATGGGTGGAGGGTCGAAAGATTGCTAGATGACCATAAGAATTAGAAGGATATTCGATGTATAAAGACATAGTATGAAACGGATAAGAAAATTACATATGTTCGTGATCTTATCCACAAAAATCTATATTCCTAAAGAATGAATTGTGAAAGGAAAGAAAGAAAATAACAAAATCATGGAAATGATAGCGAATAAAAAATTTCAGGTCAAGCTATTTCTAAAATGTCTATATCACATGCAAAGAAATCAGCGTAAACTGATCTCTCTCTCCGTCTCTCTCTATCTCTGTCTGTCTGTCTGCCTCTCTTTCTTGTGAAATAAATAATACAAGAATTATCTCTGATTATTTTTAAGGTATACAAACATACTCATTCCATTTTCACGTAAAGTATACATTTAGTGTTTGCAAGTGATGTCTCACGATCAATCTTATTTATTCGTACACTGACATGGCAAACCCCATATAATTCCAATATAGAAGCATTTTGTTATAAACAATCATTTTAACAGGTCGTAACTCTGGACTCATTTCCAAAACTTAAGATAATTATCAATGGGAAAGCGAAATATATCTTATAAGAGCCAAGTATGGCTCATCAGGCTTATATTGACGTTATTAGTACGTTTTGGGTGTGTTAGCCCTTGTAACAGGATTTCTTGGCTAGCATAATCTATCTGTAGGAGTCTCAACCCGACCAGTCTCTCCAGAGTTAGAAGCGGTTCCATACTGAAACTCGTTTTAAGTCAAAGTATAAAATTAATGTGTAAATTACGCCGAGTGCTCTAGTGCTCTGTTTTATGCAAGTGCTCTCTTTATGTGACGTCAACAGTTACTTTCTTATCCCTAATTAAAACAAACATGACATGTTATAAATGCTCGAAAAAATGAAAATATTAAATATTAATGTTGCAGCTGATCTACACAAAATAGATTACAACACAATATAATAGAATATTAACGTACTAACATTGAATAATTTAATATTAATTAGAATGAATATATTTTATAGACACAATAATCTTCAGGGTTTAAACAGTAATTTGTGCATAATAAATACCTAAGTACGGAAAAAGATTCGACTAAAATTGAGAAGTATTCAATAAAAATAATCCTTAAAACAACCACTATTATATTATATAAACGTAAAATCAAAGTAGAGGAAAACAAGACAAATCTTTACTTTCAAAGATTATGATTCCCAACTGTACGCAGTTACAACACTTTTCCTTGCATTATTCAAAATACTAAAACAAATAAAGACTTTACCTGCCTTACTCTGGCCACTCTAAATGTCCAATAATTAGATCCTGTCCAAAGTAATCATACATGTGGACTGACAAAGTTGTAACTTGCATTTGATGGCTTTTAAACGTTTGCAAGTACCATGAAGTGCATGACCTTATCCCTTTCGAGAACTATTAATGCACTGTCACAGTCATATTGCGTACAGGAGTTTATATTCTACAGTCAGCCTCTGATAAAGGATTTCTACCAGTCTACTTTAGTTAATACGTTATCAGGTTTTTATTAAACTCAAAATCTAATCTTATTGTCTGATGTTGTTTGCCGTGCTCAAAACTATCTTCGCCCTTCTTTCAAAGTTTGGAATATTTGATTTAGTGAAATGTTAACATAATATCCAAGCTGTGCATAATTCTAGAGATACTTTCGTTTTACCGATTTATCTAATTTTTCGAATTCTTTAGTTGGGATATAAGTTTAAATATAACGTGAAACATATATAATTTTTTTCCTAAACATAATCAGTTTTGTATCAACATGACATTGTTAAATATACTTTGAAGCGAAGATGATTTTCTCAGAAGAAATTTATCATGAATGGAAAAGTTCCTATTAATTTACAGTATTATCAGAAAATGGTTATTGTGACCTACGTCAAGTAATGGTGTACATAATTTAGTTTTATGTAAGAATTACTCGTTCCTGTCTTAACATTTGAAGCAAAATCATTCATATTTTTGTGTTCATTTTTAATTTGTGACAATTTATTTTTTCAAAATATAATTCATCGGAATTACAAAATGCTCAATAAAAATTTATTTGGAATTATGGCGAATTCAGACAAGATTTTGGATTATCATTGTGACATATCTAAAAACTTATACGATTCGTTTAATTTCCACTTTGTACAGCAGGGAAATAAAATTAAGTGTTGAAGTTTACAAAACTAGTTCGTTTTCGCAGATTTCTGCAATTTAATTTAAGACCATAAATTTGCAACAAATGCCTTAAATCTTATTTCAAGCGCGCAGCTTTGCACATACATTCGCGCGACCGCGCCTGTGTTTGTGTTTACATATCTATTATATATAAACTTAGTTGTCTGCTCGTTCGATGTGTTTTTGTGTTGGCGTGAGATTGAACTTTGATGTACATATTTATGCATTCTCATTAATTATATATCACACGTATTGATTATTAAATCCGCATTAATAATTTTAGAAGAGATTTACTACACTAAAAAGTGATGAAAGCAGTTATTACGAATATGATTCTTCAAATGACGTCCCGGGAGTGAAAAAATATCGATATCTCTTTAATGAATGGTAAGAGACAGATGACAAAAACCTCACACTAAAAATATATTTTTCAAGAAAACCATACCCCATCTCTCTCTCTCTCTCTCTCTCTCTCTCTCTCTCTCTCTCTCTCTCTCTCTCTCTCTCTCTCTCTCTCTCTCTCTCTCTCTCTCTCTCTCTCTCAATTTCTAAGTATAATTGTTTGACCTCATTGACTTTTTGACTTTGTAAGCTTTAGAACGAAACAACTCAATTTGTTGCTCGGACACAATATCAAATAAACATCTAAAGTTAAGGAAAAAAACGGAAATGTTTATCATTGCTAATGAGTTTCGTTTGATTCATGTTTTATTTCCTTCCATAATCCTAGGTTAGAGTTTTCCCATGCTTTTTATGTAATCCTAAGGGCTGTCTGCATTTTTATAATCTTGCCTTTTACAAATCTTAATAATTTTGCAAATTTATTAAGAATGATGCTTCTATGAGAACGCAATAAGTACTTTGCTATGTTTCCCTTAGCAGGGCAAAATAAGGGAGTGAAGGTACATGAGATTAATTTTGTAAGATTCCCATAAGCGAAGTTTTCACCAAAATAAGCTCGAGCATACATTAATAGTTATGTAAATGTTGGCCTGCATGCAAAGGGGATAACATTTATATTTTTAAGTTGATTTGTTACTGATTAATATGGCTTAAATTAATCAATGATTACAGCTGCATGTCGTCTACATTTTCTCATTAGGTTTAGTATCATGAAGGAAGTACCGAATCGAGGGTTACTCTCAGAATATTCATGGTTTAGGGCGTTAAAAGTTGTTTCTTGCATGTCAATATCTGATGGGTCATATGTTAAGATTGCTGTAATGTATACCCGCCTTCACATGTTAACTTCAAAATGAACCACGGGAATGTAATAGTCTTTTTATCTCTTCAAGTACTGATTAGTAATGTATACAGTTACGCACGTTTTCAAGGGTTATCAGATTTCAATATAGAAAGGAAGACGCCTCTTAATTCGGAGAACTCTTTGTGTTTTCAGAGAAAAGGTACTTATTTCTTCCTACCATTTTATGTCATCTCTCTTTCATTCTTGACCTGCTGAGTAAAGTAAACTGCACCAACAAGCCGATAAATATCATATGTGACCTTGATGTCACGTGAGATATACGAATGTTGTTGTCGTTGTTGTTGGGCTTAACGCATTTTTCAGCACACGATAGGCTATTCATGGCGGCCAGTATTAATGGTTGAGGAAGAAACCGGGAAATCACCGGAAAGAACCACTGACCCTCGAGAAGCTACTGGCAAGCTTTCTCACATATCCACATTCCCCGAATCCTAGACTCGACCTCACGCAAACAGAGGTGAGATGGCAGTGATCCGTAACGGACAGCGTTTTAGACCACTCGGCCACTCGAAGACCCGATATACGAATGAGGTATACAAGGTTTTTGTTTACTAATGTAACATTTATTGACGACATTAATACAGATAAACCATACACTTAGAAATTATAAATATTTACAGACGCAAGAAATGTAACAAAAGTCCATAAAAGTCAGAGATGTCATTTAACGAAGAGGCTGAAATTTTGGGACAATCGTTTCAAAATAGAAGGCAGCTGAAATGAAATCGTCAGTGTCAATGACTTATTTTATTTAATGACCCTCATTTATAATATTATATTTATAACATTTTTCACAAGTTCGAGGACACCGTTAGCTTTCAGCCCGTCTTGAACGGCTGGGTAGAATTGAATTCGTCGAAAATGTCACACAAGTTATTGCCCTTTATAAATTTAGGTTAGCCATTTATTCAGCTTTGCAAACAGATAAGATTTCAAACTAACATTTCAACAGAAATTAATATTATATTATATTATCACTTTATCCACTTCTGCTACACACTAATTTTGAGAAAGGAAGAGAAGTTGAAATGCATTATACAATCTTTACATATTTACGAAGGTATTTTAAACCTTTTTAAAATTTCATTTTGAGTAACTGAAGTAGTTTGTACATGCGTGGTTTCTGGAAATAACAAGGATCAATATAAGATTTTCGAAATAAGAGTTATAGATGACTGATTAAGACAAAATGATATTCATTTTCAAATTTTTTACAAAAATCTTCACTTAGGCTTTCATGTCGTTTGTTTCTTTTTCTATGTCTACCAGTCTCAATATCTAGAGCCTTTTTGTGGCTGGCGTCAGTATTTTTTCTAAGAAGAGTAACGGTTTAGAAAGTATCTTTTACATATTATTACATACACGTGTTTATTGGAGATAAATATTAAAAACAGATTGAAAGAGCATTCTAATATTGAAATAATGTTGAATGAGAGATATATAAAGTAAAAAATATCAATATTTATGGGAACTACGGTTCAAAAAATGCTTGGCTGATATTAGATTTCTTATAGAACTGTGAGTACTACGATTTTTTTCATAACACGGCTCTAAGTTTATATAACGAAATTAAACATAGACTCGACCATAGTTACAAGATGAACATAATTGAATATTATTTTTTGCAGGCTGTGTATGCTTAGACGAGATTTTGGATTAGAGAAAGAAAAGAAAATCATGCTAATGTTTCTTACATTATTGAGTTTCTTTTTACTTCAATGATTCATCTACGTCCTCGCTAAATTTTCTATCAAACTATATACAAAAAAGGAAAGAAAACAGATCTTAGTGAAACTCGTATTATACTTGTGTTAATTTGTATTTAATATTTAACGCAACTAGTACGTTTTAAAAAGTGGAATTTACTTTCAGTAAACTTAAAGACATTGGCATTAGGATTATAGATATTATGTTACCAACCTTTAGATTGGGATTTGATGGCTTAATGTGTACCTTAGAGGTGGATGACATTTCCGGTATACCGATTTGCAGCGATGATCGTATCCGGTGGCCTAGGTATTTACAACGTCCGCTCGGTTGCAGGAGGTCCCGGGTTAAAGCCTCTACCGATTCATATCAAAGACTTAAGAAAATGGTATTAACAGCTGTCTCGCTTGAAGTTTAGCATTAAGAGATTAGTTTAAGGACTTTTCGGTCTGATGTCAGGATAATGTGATCCATGTGTTCTGATCAGTATTAAACCGCCACCTTCTAGACATTGTATGATTGTATATGATTACATTTTTAAAACTACGTTAAAAATCCTAGATACACACACACACACATTTACCATGATACATGATTTCAAGTGTTACGTAAAATGGCGCTTTTAAACTGTAACTGTACGTTGGTAGGAAAAGTACGGAAACTCCCGAATAATTTAATAGTTAATAGTGACTATTATAAACATAATTTTATTACCTGTCAATTTAATTTACATGGCTAAATCTGGATTTTGATAAATATGTTCGCTATCTGTAATTTCGTACCTCACTCCTCAATCTTCTAAATCGCACACCCAGTCTGGAACTAGCAGTGCAGCTTGAAGTCTTAAACAAAAGTCTATTTATAAAAGATCCAAGATTATTTATTGCAATATATCTGCAATTATTTAAAACCTCAAATTTTAAGAAATACAGTCCTGTTTGGTGAAATTCGGGAGAATCAGAAGGATAATAAGTAATTATCTGAGGTTGAAAATATCTTGGACATTATGTTCGACAATAAGTACTCAGATGAAGCTGGTGTGGAAAGTGGCATCAGATAGACAGACAGACAGACGGTGAAAATTTCCTAGTATTAAAATGTAATTCGTAATTTCAAAGACACAAAAATATTAACTGATTAAAAACATATGCTTTAACTCGTTTAATACGACATAGGAATATATACCTGTCGGCCTGGAGGCCTCGACTCACCTGCATTAAACTTGTTCTTTCCATCCACTCCGAACAAAACACAGATAGTTTTGACAATGTATTTATGATCCTTTAATCAAATGTCTGAGACGTGACACTTACACCAACGAAGTGGCCAATTGGAATATTGGAATATTGTGAAATATATTCGAGCCAAATCTAACTTTCGGTAAAATTAAGATCATATAAAAACATAAATCCACAAGTTGGTTATTTATTATTAGAAGTGAATGTGATATATATATATATATATATATATATATATATATATATATATATATATATATATATATATATATATATATATATATATATATATATATATATTCCATTGT
Organism: Potamilus streckersoni; assembly: GCA_016746295.1. Taxonomy (NCBI): domain Eukaryota; kingdom Metazoa; phylum Mollusca; class Bivalvia; order Unionida; family Unionidae; genus Potamilus; species Potamilus streckersoni. The sequence goes on from JAEAOA010001224.1 coordinate 2,008,227, forward strand.
TCTGCTGTCAGTTAACTTAACAATTTCAGTAGCGTATTTGTTTCTTATTTTAAAATTACATTATTTTCTCAAGTCCACAAAATATTTACTCAATTGTTGTGTTGATGTGTTTTATGTTTGCTTTTTCTCCCTGTTATAACATTAGTGAAGCTAGGCTCTCGAATGTCTTGCACGATGACTTTAACAGCATATGCTATAGGATAAGATTATTTCATCCCACTTTAGACAGACATTTTAGATTTCAAGTAATACACCAGCTAACATGTACACTGTAAAATTATCTACTATAATTTGTTGGCCGTCTGGAGAAAGGCGTGATTTTCTTTAGAGCTGAAATATATTATTTTCCTTTATCTCAAAATAATAAATTATTTTCCAAATAATACCGTGGATTAAATATGGTATTATTTACGTAATAAATCAGAGCAAAATATTTTCCAATTAATGGCAGACCATTAAACCAAAAAAGTCAGACCCCATTCCCGAAGCATTGAATTGTTGGTCCATAACAGACTAGTTTACACAGCAGGCGCATTTTATACCAAGATCTTTTTTGTATAAGAAGTCACGTCTTAGTCAGGGTTTTGGAGGATCTCCAAATGTTACACTCTTCCAACAATTTAAATAAAGTAACATCCTACATTTGCAAAGGAAATTTCTTCTATCGATTTTGCTCAGATTTGTAATGTCTATAATATCACATAATCATTTATGTTAATGTTGGCAGACAAATGCAGATGTCAATACTTTTAGCAGCTATGGATAATAATTTAAATAAAATTTTGAAACAGAATGTAGTGTCCTTGTTACCTCTCAGGGAGAAGAACGTCGCTAGCATAGCAATTTCACAAAGCGTTCCAACTGTTAAAGAGAGAATGAATATAAAAAGAACAAATAGTTGTAGTGGTGGTAATAATAAAAATAATAATAATGTTTATAACAGCAATAACAATCTTACTGACATTATATTTAGAGGTTTGTCTTCCTTGTTTGATATTTTGTTTGCCTAAGCTTGTATGTATTTGGTGGATGGTATATATGTTTTCAGTATTTTAGGTCTTTTTAGATTTTAAATACTCATCGAAGTCCAATAGGAAGTTTTCCAACATTATTTCTTTCTCTTGCCTTGTTTGTCTCCTTCTTGTTCACATTTTAATATTTTCCATTTTTAATTCCTTTTTCTTGTTCACTATTTGTTGTTGTCTCTGTCATTTTATCTTTTTATGTTTCTGTTGCTGTCTTTGTTTCTGATACTTTTGTTTTGTACTCGGTTCAATTGTTGTTGTTCCAGTTTGGTGTTCTGTTATTCTTGTTGTTACAATTAATTTCTTTTTAATAGTTGATGTTTCAGTTGTTCTTTTTTGCAGTATTGTTCTTGTTGTCGCTGTTTGTGCTTTTGTTTTTCTGTTATTGGCCCTTAAATATTTATTTTTGTTGCTGTTGCTGCTCTTGTTTGGTGTTCCTTTGCTCTTTCTCCTCTTACATAAACTTGGTGTTTGCTATTTTCTTGGATCTCTGAACATTTCGATGGTGTATGACCATTGTCCCCACATTTGTTACATTTAATATGACCGATGCAATCTTTACATTATGATTTTGTTAGAAAATCCATGTAGAAAGAGGGATGGGTTTATTCTCCTTATAATTAATTTTTATTTATTTCCAGTATCATTATCCTGTTTTTGATAAGATAAAGAGGGACAGTATCCATTCTTGCTTTCGTCATTTTGATGTTGAATTTTTCCCAGTAGGTAATATTTATTTCAAAAGAAAATGTTAATTGTTACCTGAAGTTAGGTAGAGGAATATACAATACTGTTACTGGAAAAAAAACTATTTATCATGCTATAAGATCTGACCTGAATCATTTGTATTATCATTTGTATTATTGCTGTGTCCAGTGTTTTCATTTGGGCTGGAATTTATTTATTCAAATTATTTAATTCTAAATTCTTCTCTGGTAATACAAAGTATTCAAAAATAGCAACCCCAAATATGTGTTGATACTGATGGACGATATTGAGGGTTTGATGTAATTCTGTGGCTTGGAAACCTTTCGGGAGTGAACTACGTAGACTTTAGACACATGCCGTTGATGGCCAACAACCATATCAAGTGCGAAATTCAAAATTCCGGGTTGTTTTGCAAGTCACCAAACATATAATTTGCTCTGGTAATATAATGTACATGTCAACAAAAGAACCCTTCAGCCAACATTAGATGCACGGTCATGTGAAATACGTGTAAGTATATAAAATGTAGACCGATATTTGCGGCCAAATTAGATGACATCAGCCCCTCACCCGAAAAATCAGCATTATCAACAAATTCAGATAAGGATGTATATGGATTGTATTATTGTAATTCAACAAAAGACTGTTTGCACATTACTAAGACACGGTTCACAACAGGTATATCAACACTTCCAGGATTGGCTTTATTTGACATTATCACAAAAGGTTGTTCAGAATGTAATCATTAGAACTTGTGTTCCAAATCCTGTATTATTCGCGATTAATTTCGCAAAATCGTAAATTATTTTACACTTTTCACTCTGTATTATAGAGCAATTATCTATTTTAGGACCGTAAATTCGTAATAAGTTAGGTGTTTGTCTTAAAGTCAAACCATTTCCAGGACTTATTTTAGATTATGCATTACATGGTTTCTCGATAAATGGTAAAGACCAAATGTTCCTTCTTTATAACAACCTATGGTGAATGTATGTTGTAATGATCAGTCAGATAAATTCCGTATTGTTTATTGTTTCACAATTTAATCTGGTTCTTTTTTAAACAAAACATTCAGTTCAGTTCATCAGGGGGAATCTGAAAATCGATTTATATTTCATTTTGATTCTGTCTCTAACGAGTATGAACGCTATAGGAGAACAACGAGGAGAGAAGACTTAATCAGCTGTGAAAATTACTTACAATAATCGAAAAAATGGAGAACTCTTATTATCTTATTCTTAATAAATTTTATCTGCTTCTAGTTATGTTTACTGGTTTACAGTGGTTAAAATGGCAGACATAGCCAGAGGTTTTCCGATTAGATACACTATTAAAGCTAAGAAATTATCTAGTCCTCTTAAAGGTAATTGCGTAGCGATGGAACTTGCTATTTTTGTAGCAAATTGCGTAGTGATGGAACTTGCTGCTTTTGTTGTAAATTTCATAATATTCCATAATCTTTAAGATTAATATCAAAAACTGATCTTATATTTACTCTCTGCATTCAAGGAATCTGTAACTCATGAACAGTTCTGCTATGAAATGGAAGAGCAGAGTTTAAGCGCATACATAAAGACAAGAAACGAGCAAAGAAAATTTTTTAACAATTGGGCTCAAAGGAACGAGACCTACCACAACTATTTCACCAAATTTCATGGAAGACAATCTTTAATGAAAGACTGTTACAAGAACAAGTTCACTCATATATATGCAGGCAGCTCTTATATATATATATATATATATATATATATATATATATATATATATATATATATATATATATATATATATATATATATATATATATATATATATATATATATTAGTCAGGAGAGAATAACCTATGTCTGCAAAATAGGATAATATTGTTCCAACATCAAGACAAGTTCTTGAACAATCCGCATATATTGGGGTTGCCATAGCATCAACACGAACTCAGTCGTAATGCACTTTGTGATTAGTTAAACTTAATTTCTGTTTGCTGAATGAAACTATATACTACATATCAGATGCAATTGGTACATGCGAGGATATTTAATTATTGTTTCCTTTTCCTAGCCAAATGAAGGTAAATGTTTGTTTACAGTTTATATTCGTTAAAGTTATTGTAGTATCGAAAAATGAAATTGCTTGTTATTTCCTCTTTTTATTCAATCTTGTTTGAACATTGAATTTTCAATTTTTAGCCAGTAATTAGCTCTTAAAAGATCGGATATATAGAGCCTTCGAGTTTTGTGGAAACACGATTGCAATTAATAATCGTGTGTAGTGAGGTGTTCATTTAATAGCATCTCTGTCTCTCTGTCTTTGTCTATAACTGTCTGTCTGTCCGTCTGTCTGTGTCTCCCCAAGAACAATTACGGTCACTTTTGTCTTGATAAGGTAGTCCTTACGAACAAGAACCATAAATTTTAATTCAATCTTTTTAAACTGAAAATACGCTTGTCGTTTTTAAAAATCGGAAGAGATTTCAAGTTGCCAGTACAATATACAATGAAAATGTATGAACCAAATTTACTCTTGAAATTATAATGCATACGCTCATGATTTTGCCCAACACCGCTTTATATCATCTACTGACCGCATTTTAGGTCCTTATTCCGTGTGGAAGGGATGTTTGTTTGAGTAATGATTGGTCCTTTTCTGCAATTTACCTTGAAATGTCCGTTTCTTCATTTTATTTCACTCTGCTTTTGTTACACTTCCTATTCATTGCAGTCACCTTTTATATTTGCTTTGTTTTTGTAACTTTACTTAAACAGTTTTCTTTATAGTTCAATAACCACCACTATTGTTCAAGGTTATTAGCGGAGCCATTTTTTCCTTCAAAATCAGCCTTATACAAGTTTTTTTAGGTTTTGATATCCTTTACAATGTATATGCTTAACTAATAATATGAAAATTCCATAAGGGTTAGTGAATATTTAAGTGGATATTCTACGAATTCTAGAGTAAAAAAAAATCAGATATAGACAATCATGGACCATCCTGATTTTCATTTTGAGATGAACTTGCAAAGCGCGAAGTTGATCCTGTCGATACCACTTAATTAAGGTGACATTCACAAGACTAAACGATTTACAAAACAATTACTAATTGGTTGCACAGAAACTGCAAATGTTTTGCAACAAATGTTCAAGTATAGATTCCACTAACAATATAGTGAACTTTATAAATTAATAAAGTTGGACAGTTTCTGGGAGGGCTATTAATTGTGATTTTTAACTTTGGGAATTATCATCCACACAGAGAATTAGTAATTATAGTTTATTTAATTGTGAGTCCCACAGTTAAAAGCAATTAATATTAAAAGTTTTATAATGAAGTAGAGCTGCTTATAATTAATATAAAGCAAGTTCATTTAAAAGAAAACAAACAAGGAAGAATAAAAAATGAATTAAAGTAAAGAAAACAGAGTGAACAAATTGATTATGAAACTTCTGTACACTACGCCTAACTATAAGGATTAGGATTCTTACACGGGAGTAGGGCGGTGGCCGCATGCTCTTAAGCGCTCTATAATACTGATTATTGTCATCTCACCTTTTACCGCGTCAGATTGAGTCTCAGACAATGTGGGTATGTGAGAAATCTGCCAGTAGTTTCTCGTTGGATAGGTTGTTTTACCCGGTTTTGTCCGGGTGCATTCATCTGCCAATTATTCTGGCCGTCATGGATGACCAAAACAATATAAACAATTTAACCAAAGACACTGCAACCGCTCTGGCAAAATTTAAAAAGTGAATACCATATTACTCCTGCAACGGAATCCTTCACGCTATTCATTTAGCAAGCCATCTCATTACAAATCACCTTTCCTTGAAGGTTAATAAATTTCGACTGAATAGACTTATATAAACAGTACTTATTATTAGCGAGGCCTCAACCTTTACACGTTTTACCGTCTACGTCAGAGATGAGCCAAGTAAGTCCAAGTCTAAGGACAATTGCACTTAAAAGAGGTCTACCAGTAAATTAGACAGTGAAACAATGGATGTATGGACTTGAATCATCTAATTTTAAAGTCATTAAGCAGGGCCTGTTTACATGAAAATAACTTAGTGGATATAAATGCCTGAGTGATGACGTTTGCTTGATCATGGCCTGGTTGTCTAATTGTAGAATCCCAGAGGATTATTTTTGTACGCTATGTATAATTCTGTTTGCAACATTTTAAAGCCACTTTATACATTTCCAGTAATCCTTTTTCTTAATTAACTTTTGTGTTCCGGTTGTGATGTTTTAAAAAATAGTTATGAAAACTTCAAGGACGTCTGCATTGTGGCAGTTTGTAGAGATATCTAATTGTTATTTTACATTGCAGCAGACATTTAGCATGATATCCAACCTAGTTATAATATCTTGACACCAGACCAACCAAGTCTTAACACTTAATGATGGGTGCCTAGCGAGGCAGCTGCAAGTACCATTTTCAAAAATCTTTCCTATCATTCGGATGCGGTTTGAATCCGCGGCCGAAGCAAAGAGGAACTAACAAATGTTAATATCATCCATAAAAAAGCGTTGAAAGCCTGCTTACGCTAAAATGGATTATATTATTTTTATAGCTTGTTATTCCCTTTGAATATTTAAAACGATGCATATTCAGTACTACTGAATTCCAGCTACTCTTCACTTTCTGTCATTTTTCAACTTTCATCGCCAATTGAATTCATGCTGCCTAAAAGAATATGAGGAAAAGGGAATCTTACGATTTCTTCATTACAATATTATGGTTCCTATACTTCATTTAGACCGAGTGCTCTGTCAAGAAAGTAATGCAAATTATTTATGTTTTCCGATTGGTGTAATTACTCGATATCCAAATTCCAAAACCAATATTGTCATTGTTACATCACCAACATCACCACAAATATTTATTTCTTAAATCAAAATTAAAAGTTATAAGTTGCATACAGCCCTGTCTCTTTCATACATTGTCATAGTTAATGATCATTTTAATTTATTTTCTAAGTTTTATTATAGTACATGAAGATTTTAGTTTCGTTCTGTTTTCAATTTTCTCGTAAGATAAACTGATGAACATTTCAAAGCAAGATAGGTAAAGTCAGCAATACTGACTAATAAAATGATCAAAATAAACATGCGAGTAATATACCATTAATCCCATAGATATTTCATAAATATTTAAGCGACAGTTTTTGGTTATACAAACGCTTGTAATATGTAATTAAGTAATTGAATATCTATCCTTTTAATTGAAGAATTCCAATAATAATAATAATAATAATAATAATAATAATAATAATAATAATAATAATAATAATAATAATAATAATAATAATAATAATAAACATTTGTCTTTAACGAAGATAACACATTTAGCATAACTGACCCATTTGTCATGTGGTGCTCAGCTTTTGCAATTGGCTGTGTTACAAGAAAGTACAAGACCATGCACATAATTAGGTGTTGTTGCACACTCATTCATGCATATTTCACATGAATGACTATATATGACTGTACTGGGAAAAAGATACACATATGGACAATATTCTCTAAACAAATACTTACACTTCAGCAGAAAGTCGTACCTATAACATAAAACAATAAAATCTGGACATATTATTATTTATGGATATAATGATAAAGTTTTCTAATCAGACTCTTTAATATGTCATTCCAGCTGGTCAAGAAAGAATATATTTAATGATATATAAAGAGCAAGAAAATTTGACTTACGTATCCTGAGTGGTAAGGAATAATATACAGTGGATGCTGATACAGTAAATGAACTTTTGTAATGATTGATTTTCGCCCACGGAATCTGGTGATTGTTGTTAATCGTCGATCGGAGATAACAATCAGTATTTGATGATCGCAATTATAGATATAATCTGGAGAAAGACAGTTTAAATAGATGTCATGATTCCTTTAAAATAAAGAATACGCTTTTGTATATGTAGCCATCAAGGCATGAAACAAAACATTGGAGGGAGTCAATACAGGAAGTTTCAATATTATTTGGGCTTCCCTTTTGTGGAGCTTATCGGTTAGAATTGGATGCATTTCCCCATATGATACAGCCGTAACCTATCACTGGTAGTATATATCCAGAAAATAAAGTTCAAATGATTAGGAAGTAGAAATTTCGAAAGTAATTTAAAGTTATTCTTTTGACTACCTGTGGATCAAAATTTAGATACCAAGAAGGTTTAAATTTCTGACACTAGTTACGTCTAAGCCATTTTGAGTTAGAAAGAAATCCATGTTAGCAGATAGATGCTGCCTTGTGCACATTGTCATACATTTCGCCTTAAAGATATTAATATGCATTTTGTTTCGTTGAAACCAAACTGATATATTTTTAAGGTCGATTTGAAGCTTATTTTTCATGGAGTAAAGAACCGTCAGTGAAAAGATCTGTATTAGAGTGCACTGGATACAAGGCTAAGTCATTGATAAATAGTACAAAAGAAGAGGCTCGAATATAGATTCTTGAAAAAAAAAAACATTTAAGAAATGATTTGTGTCTGAGATATATCTACCCGTGCAAACAACCTGGTCTGCTAGTGAGATACAACGTGAACCAGGCAACTTAATTCTGAGAAAACATCTAGGCTTACAGTTTTTAATAAGCACCAATGGTCAACCAAATCGAGTACTTTTTTAAAATCAAAGAGGATTACGCCAGTAACTTCGCCAGTAACTGCTAAGAGCCATTTGTCAGTACGTTTTGTCAATGCAGTTTGACACGAATGATTCTGTCGAAAACCTGATTTTGATTAGGGAAGAGTTCGTACTGAAAATATGCTGCTGACGTGTTTTTCAATAATTTTGAAAGTACAGATAGAAGAGATAATTATCGATGGTTGTATGGGTCATTTTTTTAATTTCCTTGATGAACAGCGAACACTTTTGCTAACTTCAATGACTGCATGAAATTACATGAAGTGACACTACAATTGACTATTTCTTCTGAGATTGATAAAACCCGCCTTTTCAAAGTTTGAGGTGAATTCCATCTAAACCAGCTGATTTATTTTGTGTCAAGTTTATTGAGAATATCAAACGTGTCATTTATTGTTAATAAGGGAATATTGAAACTAACATGATGGGTACCCTTTCAGTAACGAATTTAGTAAGTTTGTCTAAATTAGGTTCTAAAAAATTAAACCAGTCCAGAGTTTGGGATATATTAGTAAAAAAGAGGTTATATTGGTTTGCAATATGGAGCTCATTGGTATAACTAGTGCCATCAACTATATTTTCACATGGAGATAGTGAAGAAGGTTTCGTTGGAATTAGATTTCGCAAGTGATTCCAGATGGATTTGTTATCGGAGTTTGAGCCGATAACTTCTTTGAAAAAGAAGCGTCTGAGTTTTTGTTCCGCTTTTATATTTATGATAGTAATTTCCTTTGCGTTGTAATCTGTGATTTCATTAGTTTACCATTCTGGTTGTTTTGATCGTTTAATTAGTGTGATGGGTATGGGCGGAAAGGAGGGGGGGCGTTTTTATTTAGGATCGTAAAAAGAAACCATTGGTTCCAGATAGACAAGTCATAATCTGGGTCTATGTTAGGGAAAGTTGTTGAGTTAATGTTTTGTGATAGTACGCTGAAACACTCATTTTCAGCATAGTTTTTTAAACACCTGTATTGCATATACGGTTGTACATTTTGTTTCTTTGCTCACTGTTGCTTACGACTCGACACATATAAGATGGCGATCACTAATAAGGAAACATGGTACGTTTATCTCGTAGAGATTGATTGGATGGGTAGTGAAGATGTGATCGATCAGTGTAGAAGATAAGGCTGTTACTCTTGTTAGAGCATTTATTACCAGTATAAGATCGTTCAGTTGTATCAATAGTACCTATGTAGTGTTAGTATCAGAGAGGAAATCAATATTAATATCTTCCATAATGATTAATCGTGTTCAAATTCGTCAGTCCATGATGAGATGGAGTTTGGATGTTGGTAAGTTTAGCAGATATATACAGATTGACTATTCAGTAAACTCAACTAGATCCATATTGGTTTTATAGTAGAAATGTAAAAATCTGTTCTTGTATGTAAAGCTATTTGAAACTCTCATGACTATCCCTCCTCCTATGCCTTGTAGTTGATCTCGTCTTTTCAAAGAAAAGTAGCTAATAGAGATAACACAGTCAGGTACATTACATTCTAGAAACATGCTGCAAGGTTATGTTCATTATGTATCGTAAGTCTTAGTTCATCAATTTTTGGTATTATGTGTCTTACATTGAGGTTATATAAGTTGCAAGCTTTTCTTTTTCAGACAAAATATGTACAATTTACATATTTCACAGTCGTTGTAGGACTGAAGTTATATTTATTCCAGTCTGAGGAAAAGACCTTATAACCTTAGCACGTACAATTAGAGTTAGTACTTTAGACAGAGACAGTCGGATCCAATATCTCCAAAACATTTATTATTGACTGAGGCTTATGTATTATATTCTTTTTACATATATGAACATACCCAATGGTTATAGTATTGTTTGTCATGAGCGTAAGATCTAACGGTCCCTTTTCCAAGACCTTTTATTACGTTCGAGTCAGCCTCGATAACATTGTCATGTACTCTGTGTATTATGTTGATGCTTATATTCCTCCCACCCATTGTGGACTTCAATTGCAATTCTGAGACTTTTTGTGTTTTCTGACATCGGAAGGTGTTGACTACAGGAGTACTATAGGAACACTACGTAATATCTTTATTGTGGCCGCAACTGTAGGTGGATCTGGTCAGAGTGAAAGAAAAGTTGATGGTAGCTGACCCGACGATAACAAAAGCAGCACTCACAAACAACGGGTTGATGAGAGACATGAATTTGACTTCCAACTGGTTTAATCCCAGATCTCTATCGGCGTCAATTTTTACTTGCTTGAACAATAATTATAAAGTATTATTGTGGTGATAAAGTCCGCTGACCTAATTTATTTGAAGATTGGTGTAAAATGAAGCATTCCAATAATTAATATGACTTGACAGAGTAAGGGATATAAATAAGTAACTGTTAGATGGCGTAATTAAATAATCATTATATAAATAATCATTATATCAATAATAACGCTAAACATGGGATCTCGCACAACTAAACTAGCTCTACAGCGACTAGATGCAATTAAAAACTCCCCGTTTGTAAATCTGTCAAGCAAAAATTATAAGAGCGTCAAGAGTCTCAGGTGGAATTTACAGAAGACGAAGAACATTTATTTAAACCAATTGTCAAACCAACCGAAAAATTGGTACAGCAACTGAGGCAGCACAAAAAGCTCTTGAGACATTGCCTATTGATATTGCTGGCCGTATTCAAGTAAGTCTACCACCTCACCGGCAACTTCCTTAACCACAACCTGCTCAACCGCCAAAAGTTAGAACTAACCTTATTGATAAATTACGCCGGAACGTACAACCACTATCAGGAACCCAATCCAAGTAATTAATATTGCCGCGTTTAGATATGGTGTCAGAGACATATATGTAAAACCCGAATATATTAAAACTGAAATCTGCCCATTGGGTTAAGAGTCTATATCATATCGATTTTGATGCTTCGCAAGGTAGATCTGAGTGAGACGTTAATTAGTTTAACAATTTTAACCGTTCAGTACATGAATGTAGTACCAAGTAAAACAAGAAAGGAGACATAAAGAAGAAGAAACGAAGATGCATCTTAAAAAAGCTAGACGAGAAAGGATAACAAGCAAAAGGCAGACACAACAACTATACCACCACTCTCCTCAACCACAATCATCGCTTTCGCCGAAAATATTAGCAATAGATAAATTTACTCCGGATGGAATTGCCGCTATGAGGGATCCTAACCAATGAAAATATTTTGCCGCATATGGATACGATGAAAGAGAAAAATACGTAAAATCCAGATATGTCAAAAATATAAAACATTACAATTGATATTAATAGAATATTTTCTAAATTTACAAATGAAGTAAACGAGCAATAACTAAGGAAAATGAAAAATGGCATGTTGCAGATCCTGGCCCTAGTAACATTGGAGGTGGTCTGTCTACCTGTGGCCTTGATAACCTTTGCCCCAATAACGTGCTTGCCGAATGGATAAATTAAAATCGTCATTGGAGGAAATAGAGCTAATAATAGTTCCTCAGAAATCATTAATGAAGCAGCTTCTATTTGTCAGAAATTATTTTCAGGTGGTATCATGGACATTTATGTTAACTGGTTCCTCATCGAGGAAATCGTTGATGATTATTAATCGCATTCATTGAGGGTATGCAGTTATTTCAGTGAAAACAAAATAAGATGATCATACATAATGCTCAGGATGATAAAGATCGCGATTACCTACGTATAAGGTAATCAACGGGGATGGGCTAGGTAATTATGTTCAGCTTCTATTGAGAAGGATACCCCAAAAAGCAATACCGATTGCAAAGCAGCTGGGAATGAAAGCTATTGACGTTGTTCGTGATAAAGGTATTGGTGTTGGTGATGTTGGTAAAGCATTCTCAGCAATCAAGGATAGACTAGGACAATTGATGCGACGAAAACCTCAGCCAGTAAAAATGTCCAGCACTGAAGTTAGTTATTGTTGTTGTTGTTGTTGTTGTATTGTTGTGGGGCTTACCGCCATTTTTAGCACACGACAGGCTATACATGGCGGCCAGTATCAATGGTGGAGGAAGAAACCTGGAAATCAACGAAAAGAACCACCAATTCACGAGAAGCTATTAGCGAGCCTTCTCACATATCTAGATTTGCCGAATCCTAGACTCGAACAAATGCGGACAGAGGTGAGATGGCAGTGATCCATAACGGACAGCGCTTTAGATCACTCGGGGCACCCCTGAAGTTAGTAAAATAAGAAAACAAATTGCAAATAAAAAACTGGCTGGTGTACCCCTATCAGAACAAGAAAAAATATAACTGCTAGCCTGATAGCAGGAAGTAGTCTTCGTGTTAGACTATAATAAAAATAATCTTTAAACGGGTATCTGACTCCGCATTTGACGTGTATCTGTGTGATGAAAGATGAATCTGTGTGAGATTATGAATATTGTTTTTATGACGCAGGAGAACCAAATCAGCGTGGGCGAACCGAGTTGCAAATTCAGGATATAAGGAGATATTTCTCACCAGCTGAAAAAATTTATTGAAGGAGAATTTTAAAAACAGAGGATACTGAATATGGAGCTGATAATTAAAATTGGTTTTATTAAACATTGCATCATGATGTTGTTCGACAGCGCCAAGTATATCATCGACGGAAGAAATATTGAAACAATTCAGAAAGACGTCGACGTTGCCACGAAGATATTGGGTCTAGCAAAGATATAGCAATCATTTTTCAAGATCAGCCGGTCCGTCAATAATGTTTGTCAAGGACACAACTGACTGCCCTAATAAAAGACAGTTTATATAAAATAACCAGGAAACAATACCGACAAAGTTGAGGCTGATGTGTAGCCGGTGGTTCATCACAAAATCACAAACACACAGTACAATAATAATGACAAACTCTGTGTTACTGAAGTTTCACTGAAACAAATAAACATCAAGAACCATCCAAAAATACATTTTGAATTTTAAGGATAATTATGCTGCTCGTTTGATGACATTTATGAGACGTGGTCAAAATATTGATTCCGGTCTACAAATATCACAATTAGATTTTACGACGCTGTGTCCAATTTATTTTCCCTGGATCATTTAGATTTGTTTAGATCTGTCGTTCATATAAAATTTCGAGCTCGTGTGGTAACAGGAGCTATTGCTAATTATCGAACAAAAGCAACGTTGCTTCAATGTGTTAGTTGAGGAATGATAGATATTGATGATCCAGTGGAAAATATATAACTGGATTGCTCTTGATCTCTTGCTTGATTAGTTATTAGATATTATAATTTCATATTAACCTGTCAATGTTACTCTAACTCCTGGTCAGATTTTAAAAAATTACAATTATTATCAAAAATAATTCCGGAATAAAAATATTACTAAAATCAGCACAGATCGCAGGTGGTTCAAATAAACTATCACTGACTGATCGTCAACTCAGACACTTCAATGAAGCCAAACGAACAGCGACTGGTATTAGACTTAATCTCTCTGCGGATTCCATTAGCGGCATCGCTAAAACGGGTGGCCAATTTTCACTTCTAGCCGTGAAACCAGCGTTGATAGCTGCTGAAGCCCCAGCACTTGGTACTGGTGGAACTGCAGCTGGAATGGCATTAAAGAAAGCACGGACTTAAGACTTTAAAAAAGGGAAAGGTGTAAGACTGCCAGGAACTGGCCATTTGTTGTATGCTTCCCATATCCAATTTGATTTACTTGATTCTGCTAAAATTTAAACAGTAAAAACTTCAGATGTTTTTAATGCGTTATAAATTTCAAGAAAAACCAAATATCCAGGAAACTGGTATAATTAATATCGATGGAAGTTCTTTTCTTGCCCTAACTGGGTTGCATACGTCATTAATGCACGTGGAGATGTTTATTTTGATTCATATAGATTAGCACTACCGAATGATTTTTTTTTAAACATGTCGGCGGACTTAAAACTCAAATTCAACACTACCAACACAGACAAAGTCCCTAACACAGCTCCATAATATCTTGTAAAATTATACAAGTAGACGATTCATATCATAGTGTAAAATACATAGGTATATATTTACGGGAGAACTGCACGAGCCAAGCGTCAAGTGACTTATTGAAATATGCAATCCTTGGCGAGGTCAAGAATGAGTTCTCTAATCTTTTGAGTCTCTCAGATATGGACCAAAGTGATGTTGTTGCTTGTTTAGGATAAACAAGGACAGTGAAAGACAAGCAATATCACATTGACCGATATTATTCTGCGAGTTCCAGATGCTATCGAAGATAACTTAGTGGTGTTTGCTAAAAATGGTAAATTAAAAACTCAAAGGAATCAATTATAACACTCATGGAAGAGATTACTTGATGCATCCGAAGAATTGGAGATATTATGTATAGCGATCTCAACATAATCAAAACTACAATGACTAATATGAGAGACCCATAATAAGACGATGACTTGGCATACAAAAATTATATGGACAATGATTACGATCCACCAGTGATACAATTACTGGCTTTCGCAATATGGCTTTAATAAAAGTACTGGTTTTAGAGAACCAGAATCAAACGATGATGCTGCAACGAAGAAGCATGTTAACGGTAGCAACATTCCGATGAAAATCTCGTTAATGACAATCAATGATGGATTGAATACAAAAACATAACGACGATATAAAAGAGATTACCGGTCATACAACCTCTGTACATGAAGTAGCGTCTGAATCAGCATTATGGACGCCATTCAATAAATCAATAAAACATCGCGCTAAGGTTACTTACATGTACAGGTTATTAGCAATTGGTGCTACAACATTTACCATATCTACAACAATTTCGTGGCGTTATAAACTAACTAGATCTTCTGGATCTGTGTTAGTGATATAATAGCAAAACGACGAGGAAACATTTGTGGTAGAACCCGCAGAAAGAGGCTCTGCTGTGTTGTACCATTGGTGTCCTGAATTCGTCGCCAACATAACACCTACTTAAAATTAAGCATTTTATATAATGAACCAATCGACTGACGTTTAACGGTTTAGATACGAGCAAGTGAATTCAAGGCATACTCAGATGAAAATATCTTCAGGTCTCATCGATGTAATACACCGAAATGATTAAGTTTTAATATGAGGCTATGGCTGTGTCAGGATACAATGTAGATCTACGTCATCGCCTACGAGAAACGATACTAGACTTCCGATTTGGGGCCCCGAGTGGCCGAGTGGTTTAAAGCGCTGTCCGTTACGGATCACTGCCATCTCACCTCTGTCTGCATGGGTTCGAGTCTAGGAATCGGCGAATGTGGATATGTGACAAAGCTTGCCAGTAGCTTCTTGTGGGTCGGTGGTTCTTTCCGATGATTTCCCTGTTTCTTCTTCCACCATTAATTCTGGCCGCCATAAATAGCCTATCGTATGCTGAAAAATGGCGTTAAGCCCAACAACAACAACAACAACAGACCTCCGATTTACAAAATGAGGATTTAAATAATAACGTCGCTTGAATTACTACAACAGGTCGTCGCTAATACAACTATTCCAAAAACCACGATGACAATCCTGCGTTCAACGTTAGATTTTCATCTGCAATTCCAGCGAAGTAAATAACACCAGCACAATTACGGGTGTACCACAGCTAGCCAAATATTAGAACAAAACCATTCGATTGATGCAAGCAAATAATTCACTGGTATGTGTGTAAAAAAAAACCGATGAAACACCAGACTGGAATGTTGTGAGCATACCTTCAGGCAATTATCAAATTCAACAGATTAAAGATGAGTTCCAGTACAGACTCAAATCTATCACAGGAAAATAATCCAAAGTCGCTATCACGGTTCATGAATCGACATTATCTGCCGCGATAGAAATATGAACAGCTGACTACAGAGTCGACATATATCAGTCGAAAATCCGAACCGTGTTAGGATGCACAAAAGTACAACCACCAGCACCTTCGGTACCAAGAAACGATCTGATTATCTTTTAGAAAAGCGAATAATGTTAAGCCTTCCAGAGTATCGAAAGAAAGTTTCATGAACGTATACGAATATTGATACCGATAGGAGAATTCATTTTATTGCGTCAGATGGTATATGGCTTGCTAAATCAGGAAGATCCATATATAAATTTGACAGTGATAAAAAGCCGATTATCGCCGAAAAATGTATAATCATTTTCCAACGCCATTAATTCTGAACATCAACGGGTACACAATCATCATCGATATGTATGTCGCATAATAATTCAACAATGATATAAAGCAACAGATAATAACGATACATCTAAACCAGGCTGCATCTGACCTCAATTATGTCAATAAACTTCGAATATAAACAGTGGTTGTTGACGATGATGAATGCGTTGATTTTCATCCCAGGATTTAACGACGAAGAGTTGACAAAACCGTCAATGACATTATCAATGAATAGTTTCCAACGATACCATTATCATGGAGGAAAATGTCACCGCCAGCGAATATTTTAATTATAATAATGAGCCATACGGTGGAGGTCGTTATGTTTCACCAGATGTTGTCATTACATCAACGATTGCAGTCAATATTATCTGTGATTCAATCGCTGGCAGTTATCAAATAGATCTTGAAAAATTCAGTCAAGCTCAGCAGGGATATATTTTATACACATTCACCCCTCAAGTCCAACCTGTGTTTTTATTGTAGTAATCGAGTTTATTTACGAAGTCATAATCCGCTGTTGTCACGGATGCATCTCAAACGTACTGACCAACGCAGATACTTGTTTGCTTCAATCTATGAATATAAATTTATGTGTGAGATCGTAAGATCTTCACGTTCATAGTGTGTCATCGTGGATCTTCGCGTTTGCAAAACGCCGAAAGCATCAGGCAGTCAGAGTCTAAGTTTTACGAACGCACGAGTAAGTAAACGATAGAGTCGAAGATCTTACGAACAATTATTTGTGTGGTATTTTATATTTTATTCGAGATTTATCATAAACAATAAAGAGGTACTCGAAAATGTCGTCAGAATAACCTTGACACTTTTTCTAACACAAATTTAGTCTTTATATAATATTGATTGATACGGCGATGAAAAGAACTGTTAAATTAGCTGCAGTGAGAACATATAATTACGGCTGTATGAAATAGAGATCAAGTTCTGAATTATGCACATTTTTGCATTAACCTGTCCAAGTTACATGTATTGTAACCCGACCAAAAAAATAATCGATAATAGTAAAGACTCGCGCTGTGTTACAACTTTCACTTTTGTCTACAATCCATTACCAGTGACGGTGTCACAACGTTCATTCTGTTTACAATCCGTAACAATTTTCAATTTGTTTACAATTCGATACTCTTGACTTCGTCAATGAATTTGTCACCCCTTTCACGTTTATAATGTGATTTACCATTATCGGACATAACCATGTTTAACTTTTCTTACATGCATACTCAAAGTCTTTTAAGTTTTGTATTCGCGTCACAACTGATCTAATTTTGTCAATCGCGTATGTGAGTGAAACGATATATCTTCGGATTTTTGTGCTTTTACTACTTCCAAGAAACAAATAAATTTTCAGTATCAAACATTTGTATATTATCGTCACGTAATATATATATATATATATATATATATATATATATATATATATATATATATATATATATATATATTACGACATATATGCATATTTACAGTGTATATAAAAGAATATTATTTATATATTTACAATTTACAATCTAAACTATAGTAGCATATTTATACCATTAAGATATTTACAGTATATACAATCTTAATTTTAAAGACGGCACAATATACATAATTCTGGCATCCTAAATTGTTGTGGGAATACAATTTCATGTGTTTTACACCTCCACTCACCATGACTTACTTTCATTAACCAATCACTGACTGAACAATGCCGCCCATTTATGAAATCCCATTATCAGAGACTCTCAGTTAAGAAGTAAAGTTATCTCTGTCTCATAGATATTAATAGTATTTACATTAAATGGTTTATGTGCATTTGTTACTTGTTTTAAAATGTATGTGCCTTGTGTATTAATTATTCAAAATTTGGATGTTATAATTTTGGGGTAGGGTATATACACCATTCAAATTCGATACAGTTCAAGTTTTTGATTCATTTATAAATCTTTTCTGTAAACAATTTATTTAAATATTTTCATAAAGGCAGTAGAAGTTTTTAGTTTGTGGAGTAAAAAGTACCTTAGCTACAATAGCATAATCTGCTTAAAACTATGATCAGATCCTTAGTCTCATGGCGCAAGTCCACAAACTGTCGCACACTGTCTCTATTTCAAGATTCACACTTATGTTAGGTGTAATAATAAGTTGTTTGTTTATGTGAAGTATATATAAATAATAGATCTTAGATTTATTTAAACATAATAATATTATTTAATAGTTACAGAGAGTATAATATAAGCAAAGTGAGCAGTCTGAATGTCTAGAAGTTGTCTGTCTGTCGAGTATATCTTTAGGTTTCGTGTAGTTCTTGGATAGTAGTCTTTTTTTAAATTAATGGTTCATTACTGTGTGTGCTTGAGGGAAGGTCTGGAACTGCCGGTACTACCCCATATATCTCGTAGCTTTACAATTTCATTTTAATTTCAAATTTCAAATATTATTTTTACAATTTATTTTGAATTTTCAAATTTTTATATTTATTAACAATTTCATTTTAATTTCCTCCTTTTTTATTTTTTTCCAGTCTAAAATTATATGCATTTTTCAATCAACATTCTAGTCAAATAGACTGCATTTATGTAGGCTGGTCGTTATATGCCAGATGTAGGCAGCTACACCAGTCATCCATTTGTCGTGCAGTTGTAGTAAAATCATCTACTTTGTACGGCCGGTGATTTTAGATGTCTTTTTTCTCCAGATTATTTCCCAGTTCAATCCTGGTTTACGGAGTTCTATTTCTTGTTTGACCTGTGTGGCTACATCAATTAAGATTTTATAAATATCGTTGTCTTTATCACATAATATGCTATTGTTTCTAGAAATGTAAATTAAGTCAACATTTCTTCTATATGATCCTGGCGATACTAATAGCTTTATTACTTTGTTATTTTGATATATTTCGTTATTGAAATTGAATGTGTAGACATCTAAATATACATTAATCACTTCACATGGTAATTGTTCTTTCAATATTTAATATTTTATTTTATTTAAAATGGTCCCTTTCTGTTTTATGCTTAGATTAGGGAGGTATAATCCCCCTTTTGTCTTTGGTCATTCTGTTAGTGCAATCTGTTCTCCCAAATACAGCTAGTGATTTTTCTTTCTAAGTTGCCAACCATGGCTTCCGTCAAATTAATTATGTTCATGATATAGTTCAAATTGCTATACATGAAAGATTTGACGACTTGTACACAATTATGATCAGACTGTAAGACCTAATGGTGGTATGTATCGATCTGAGTCTCTCCACTTGAAATGAAAAGTATTTCGTTGAAATATACCGATGATATTAAACAATTGTCTTTTGATAATTGTTTTTACCGTTTCGTCAGTTGCTGCCCACTTTGTTCAGGAGAAAAATTCATAGAAACATACAAGATGAGAATTTGAAGATGTGCAGCTACTCAGAGAGGTTTATGAGATCATAATCGACATTGCACAGGATTAATTATCGATGATGCCGAACTCGATTTTATAATTGCTTATACAACAGAGAAAGCATATTTTCAGCAGGAATATCAGATGGAACTAAATTAGTTACAGTTGTGAGCCACACTAATGGTGACTCGCCATGGTTTATTCATTTAAGATCATCGATATTAGCGTATGTTTTGATCAACATATTACCTGATACCACAGATTCATTTTATGTGAAGAAAATATTTCGGATTTGTTTAAGATTGGTACGATAAAACAACAGGAGAATGGAGAATAAATCGAGGAAACATATTTATTTATTGTGAAGCAGCCGACGTTGAATCTAAGTATATATACCACAAGAATGATCAAATGCCATTATTATCATCAACACAATCGGCATATAATCCCGAAACTTGACATAAAATTATTTATCTTAACGGGTTTGGTGGATCTGGTAATATTTTATGTGTGGTTGTATTAACTCCAGCTCGTCCGATAGAAATAGAAATGAACGATTGTGGAGTGAAATCTCAAATTTATTACAGCTACCTTAAATGGAAAGGATATGCATGGGCTCCTGAACGAATGGGCAAAAATAAATTCCTAAGATCATTATCTGTGATGAAATTTGCATGGTATCTTTAGATGTATTTAAAACGTTTCTTGATTGGTTATTGCCTCGGAATACTGATGTTATTATGTGCGGCGTTCATAATATCCACGTTTTGTTGGATTATTATGAGTAAATAACTGATGATCGTTAATTGAGAGAGTTTTAAAAAATTAATAAGAATAATGTGAGTAAAATGTGATATAATGCGTGAAGTAATTCGAGAAACACACATGAATGATGTTTGGAATGTGTCGAGATCAAATGATTTCAAAGTTGCAAGTAGAAAGATAGTTCGTGATTCACTTCAGCAACAATTATTTCTGTTAGATAAAGAAAATATTTCATATCTACCTGTACTATTGTGGTATCGCCTAGCAGATACACTACGGCAAAATATCGATGTCGATACTTTTCCATCTTTATATTGTTCATGCTGTTGAGTTCGTCTTAACGATAGATAAATCTCTGGTTGCTGCGATATTCTTCGACGATTCATTCGTCACAAGGATTACCAATTTCCGATACAAATATTTGGATTTTGATAATTGTGCTGAAATGTCAATATTAGTTTATCTGGCAATGTATCGAGTCAGAAGAATATCTCAGCCGCGAAGGGTTATCATAAACTTCACAGTAAATAATAATCAAACTATTGGCAATGGCGATGATGTAGTAATGAAACATATTTCTGGTTATTAGAGAGGTGAGCAAAACAAAACAACCCACAAATAAACGCGATTTTGATCTCGATGCTGAATTGGTCAAGCAACTGTAACAGTGACAGAATAATAACTGTGCTTCCTGTAACACGGTGATGTGTCAGTATTCAAATAAGAATCCAAGACAGTTTACTGTTTCCAAGTGAAAATGTGATGCTAACCTGACTTGAGTGTAATAGATATAGTGGCGCTGGTGCAAAGCTTACACAAAAATGAAGGATGTGGTAATTGTGTATATTCAGGAATTGCTTGAAATTGTTCACAAACTAATCTATGTCAAGAAGCAATGTGAATCTAGTCCGTAAATTGCAGGTCTACCCCTGGAAATGTTAGGCGTGGCCAGGGTCAGCAACTGTGGCCATCGCAAGGACCCTAGTTGATAAGCTCGATGAAACCCAGAAGTATCTTCAGCTTCTGTTTTAGCCGATAGTGGCTCTGATTCCTTAATATCTACTTACAGCGTCAATGACAGTCAGCGCATATTTGGATGTGCGTGATTGACGTCTACCAGTTTTAATAGTATCATGTAATAGAATTAGAGTGTCTGCTTGGTGAATCTCATTGGGAGAGCTGACATCAAAATGTGCGCACTGAATTATTTTAGTTGGCGGTATATACATTTACCATATTTCCTGTCGTGCTAACGGATCTGTAGCAATAATATATTAGTATACGATGATGCTTGACAAATAAATCAAATCCAGCTAGGATATTTTCTCGAGGCAGGCACAAAAACACGGACGTGGTTTATATCACTCAGCGATATACACTAATATCTAAAGTAATCAGAGATAATTGTAATCTATTAGATATGTTTAATGGAGTAGATACACATATTCTGCGAAACATTCATTAGACTTGGTGTTCAGGTGACATGGGCAAAATTAACATTATATACTTATTCTCGCGCGCGAAAGCGATTCCTCTTGGATGTATCACGATAAATTCACATGATCAACTGTAACGATATCGCGTATGTCTCGATATAAATTTTGGTTTTGACACCATTTACTCTTTTTATATACCCTTGACTCTGTCAAGTCAAAAGTGGGGACTACCCCGGTAAATATATTTGACACAAAATGTAACCTGATTAGAAGTCTTAATGATGCTTGTATTTTTTATCCGCCATAGGAAGCGTTATTTTCCCAAATTCGTCTGTTTACCCTCCCTCTTCTTTAGTGTTATTAACTCTTATATTTTTTCATCCTCTGTGTGAAGCTTTATTTTGGTTCGAACGTCTTTTTTTGTTCAATTGTTCAACCCCATCCCACCTCTTTGGTAAACTAAAATTAACCACATGATTGTTTCTAATACATGAGGTCTCTGAAGTCTATTAAGAAAAGAATCTAAGACTATCTTGCAGCTGAAACTGTCTAATAAAAGTACAATTATGAAACTCATTTATCGCAGGTGATATGCAGGTGGTATCGGACCCGCCACCCATTTTCTACAAGTCTAAAGTTTTAGAAACTGAGCTAACTCAATTTACTCTACTTCAAACCTCGCCCTGGTAGAATTACATCTATGCCACAGTGCTGCACAATACGCAAAACTACTAGTATGTTTTATTTTGACAGTCATCAAACATAACAAATTTTTATGGCCTAGGGATCTGTCCAGGCAAATTAGACTGAAATATATTCAAACCGATATAACAAAAATTCGACTCAAAAACAAAACATTGATGTTGTTTCGTATTTATTACGCACCCATTTTCTAAATCTTTATAAACATTTTTTATGATGATGAAACTGAAATCGTACTGGAGTTTTAAACATAATCGAATCACTGCATCGAAGAATATCGACTCGAAGACAATATAAAAGACACATGAATAGTGTACGATACGATATATGGATTAAACACATGCATCGAACAACATTATCAGCTATTTAAAATGAGAAGGTAATAAACTCTGTGGGTGAAATGCCACTGGCGAAAACCATTCTTTTAAACAACTTACAAGAAACCAAATTTAAATCGCATTTTCGGCAATCTCTTCTATTTTAAGTATTTCGTGCAAAATACAAATATATAAGAGAAGACCAGGCTTCCTTACGTTTGCAGATACAACTTTATACGTGAGAAGATACCACAAAGAGTTTATTGTAACGCGTAAGCGCCCCGAGATTTAGGTTTTTTTTCTCTCATTCTTGAGTGATTCATAAAATCGTTTTTGGTCTGATAAAAGGGATTATGCCTTGAATATATGCCGATAGCTGCCATCCCAGAGCAATTTAGGCTAACCTAATTGATTCTTATTCAGACCACTCCAGCTTAGAACTCACCGAGAATGTGTTTTGATCACGTCCGAGGTGGTCAAAATGAACAGTGATATATTTGCTTGCAAAGATGATTCCAGGGATAAAATCTATGATGTTTCTGTAATTTACTATAACATTCATCCATTCCTCATTTTTGTCTCACAGATATAGTCGAGTTGGTCCGATTGTGATGAAAATGAATGTTGTGGCGGTCATCAGTAGAAGATGAGATACGATTTAGATCCACATGCAGCGTGCTAAAACCAAACATTATGCTAAACAAAAATTACACTTAAAATTATACAAGCAGTGAAGCATGAAGTGCATATTAGTGGGCAAATAGAGTGCACCACACAGTGAACCTAATAATCCGCTTTCATGAACAATGTAGTGAATAGTATGAATTATGTGGCGCATTAGTTAATTAAATATATGTACAGGAATGATATGTTGTAAGACAAATAAATTTAGAAATAAATGTTTGAAGTCAGTATTTTGAATAAAAATACAATGGTGGAAATATCTTAAAAAAATATACCATGGTCAATGGAATGCAAGAATTATCCCTCAAATGAATACTTTAAATTAAAATGAAAATCTGTCTTCACTAGATTCAGCACAGACTAATGATTTCAAACTGTACTGTATATCACAATATAAACAACAGGGGACATGATAATAAATCCCTCATTCAATATTGTAACACTCTTTTCGTTTTATATTTAGATATTTTTAGATAACAATGAATAAATTGTTCGCTCTGAAATAGAAGAAAGGCAAGGACAAATGACTCAATTAATTTTCTCAGTTAACAGTATATGGGTAACAGTAGAATATATTTCAACACAGAAGCCACATTGAACACAATTCTCGCTGCGTATACGGAAGAATGAACTATATGTTCTCTTTAAAATAGTCAGCCCTGACGATAAAAAGTGGAGAGAGATAGGGAGGTTGGTGGTTGAGTTTTTATATTCTCGTCTTAATCTGGCCATCACAAAGCTTTCCTTTTGTATTGACTATTTCCATTGAGATGGTAGCCTAATTCTGTACACTCAAGCGTAATCAAACTGATTGTTGTTGTAGATTGCTGTGGGAGAAAAATCCCTCCCTTTTTCTCCACTGTGAATATATATTCCATAGGTGTGATAATATCATTTTATACAAAAAGTAAGACGAAGAATTCTCGAGGAAAAATGACATTGTATAATCTTTTGCGAACAGTCCTCAAATCAATGACTTTAACAGTCAAACAAACACGTAAGATTAACACAGTTCTGTGAATTAAATTCGCACTAAAAATAAATTTAGAGCTATTTCGCTGACATCATACAATCGGTCAATGAAACGGCAGAATTTTAGGTTACGTTTTTGTTTGTTTGAAAATAAGTTCTACTCTTATGGCTAGAAACTAAGCTATGGTTTTTTTTATTATAAACATTGACGACTCCTTAGGGTACTGAATGTACAATTTTAATATAAATCGTACCACAAAATTCAATTCCATTATCATATATAATTACTTATACAAAATAATTAAATTCGTAATGTCTTCATTCGTAAATATAAAATACCACCTTTTATGTAAGAAAATAATCTATTAGACGAAATCACCCATCTAGAAAAGAGTATAATCGAGGCAGTTCCATGTCTTTTTCGAGAAGAAGTCGATAATTGTTAATTTGGACTTGTTCAGATACTTGAACTTGTATTTAATGATTGCCTTCCCTACTTCAATTAAAAATACAATCCTGAAACATATATTGTTTCTAAATAACATTATCGAACATAACTAAGAATGAATACAATTGGGGAAAAATTGGAATTCTCATTTGCGTAAGGTTTTTAAATTTTCTTACGCTTCAAAACAAGTGGTTTAAATTGTAGTTTGTTGGTACAACACATTATTCAAGATTGATTGTAAAATAATTCTACAACAACATTGTTTGAGAGAAAGAATATTGACGTTCTATTAAGATGAAAAGTTGGTAGCACTCACTCAGAATAAACTGTGTCGGTCTTTTTTTGTCACACGGAAAAACTCATTAAGATTAGGATGAATTTAATCAGCCGGCCCTTTGATGTGATCAATATACAAAACCCGATAAATCAGTCATAAATATTTGTCTGAAAACATGGGATACATTTAATGCATTATTTAGTTTGAAATACAGATTATATTGCTTTGCCTTGGAATAAATGCATAGTATTACCGAGTTATCTTACGACAACTGTAGCTTCTAGGTTCAGTGAAATAACAGGTGATAGCAAAGGTGTTTTTCGGACATTGCACGGGTTCGGCTTGATATAAATCTTGTTATTCTTACCTATTATCCTGGCAGTCACGGCCATGACCCTTTCACTACCACTTTATTTCCAAGCAAAACTAGATCATTAAATACTTAACAATTTATCTAGTTGAATATCTCTTCAGATTAGAGGCGATGAACAAGATTATGAAACAATTATTGCCTTCTTGCTATTATTTGAACTGATATTGCTACTTTGTAAATTCTTTTGTCGCTGATGCATATAATTATTACAAATCGAAATGAATCACGGAGAAGGTTTCAAAGGTCACCATGAAATAATTAAACTAGACTGTGACCTTTATATAAACATGAACACTTATATATAGATCCACTTTACAGTTTGATAGCTAGATGTTATTTTTTGCTAAAATGAGTTAACATAAAGCGTTTTATTTGTTTCGAAATAGGTTCGTTTTAGTAAGTGAGGTATATCATCACCAGTTGTTTTTGTTGTTTTTTGCATCAGACAATATTCTTAGTTTTATTTACAAATGGGATCTTAAGCTAGACTCTATTCCGACGATTCAAATCGGGGGACTGAATATAAAAATTAATATTAATAACTATCTCCTTTATTTAATGCAATTCTATAAACTTTTGTCAACTAATGAAGTACGTAGATCACAATCAAATCTAAATATAGACCAAATCAATGTATTATTGCAGAGATCAATAAATAGTGATTTAAAATAGAATTGATTCGTGCATTAATCCAAATCTTAAGCTTGGATAATATTATTAAAGTTTCACAGACATACATATACGAATACTAATTCCAATTTTGCAAAAGAAATAATCTAATAGTAACGTGGGTAATGGTCAAATGAACGTAATATCGCAGAGCTGTATATTCTTTTATTTAAATAGACAGGCTTCAAATTTTGTGCCATTTGTATCTATTGATAGAGACCTGATTTCATTTGGGTTTCAATCGCTTGTGCTCGACTTGAACCATCAGATAATATTAAGAATGTAAGTATCAAAGTTTTGAATGCATCAGTTACGTCTCTTTTTATAATGATGAATGTTTTCCCGATTTGAAGTAGTTCAAAACAAAGAGAGTCGAAAGGCACATCATTATCGAGTGATTACAGGCATTGTTAGCAAGAAAAGTTCGAAGTACATCTTATTAATAGTTTGCAGCAATTCGTGCCTTTTAAATAACTGGATTATTAAAGCTTGCAACATCGAGTTTTCCATCCCTGCAACCCAATTTGCATATGCAATGTCCGAAAAACACCTTTGCTATCACCCGTTATTTCACTGACCCTACAAGCTACAGTTGTCGTAAGATAACTCGGTAATACTATGCATTTATTCCAAGGTAAAGCAATATAATCTGTATTTCAAACTAAATAATGCATTAAATGTATCCCATGTTTTTAGACAAATATTTGGCATTCCAAGCAGCGATACCGTACATAAATGTTATTGTCCAGGCAATACAATAAAAAATGATATTGTTATATTTGTTGAATATTTGTACTGAACATCTGCTGTGTAGGACTGTTATTTCAATTATATTTTCGTGTCAAGAGCATTGACTCCTTATTGATACGTTAAAAGTCACTACCAGTCATGACAATTTTGAATTTTGGATTTTGATTTTAAACTCGAGTAGCCTTATTTGCATTTCAACTGCGTCATCATCAGCTAGTCTAAATGATGAATGTATATA
This sequence comes from Potamilus streckersoni, assembly GCA_016746295.1. Taxonomy (NCBI): domain Eukaryota; kingdom Metazoa; phylum Mollusca; class Bivalvia; order Unionida; family Unionidae; genus Potamilus; species Potamilus streckersoni. Next base: position 2,035,747 of record JAEAOA010001224.1, read on the forward strand.
ATTTACATTATTTACTTCTGCTAAAATAAAAATTTGGTCGAAAAGTTGAGGATTAAATGGATTTTAACCTTAGTAGCTTGAGAATCCAAATATAAGAAAATCAGAAGAACTCTGCTTCCGAAGTAATAAGTTATGTTCTAACCATAGCAGTAAACAGCCTCGAATGCCGATATGTCTAAGTTCAAAAAGCTTATCAAACGATTCCTTACCTTGATTCAGGGCTAAGAAATCGTATTATAGTAATCTAGTAAATGATTGTATTATAAGCTACTGAGTCTGATTCTCTTATAACTAGTGTAACTGCTGAAATAAGATTTAATTCTTTGATACACTATATAAACCTTACAATTCTTGGATTTTAGTTTGCATTGACTAGTTCCATCTGCACTTATTTTTTTTGCAATTGTAAATATTTACCCTAAATTCAGATTGACATGGAAAAATATTTTTACAGAACAAGTTTGTTTAAATTTTGATGGTTTATATTGTATTTCTCTCAATACATCGGTTTCGCAAAATTTATGTTGAGCTAATGAAAATGTTGGTCTGGGAATCTGTCAATCATTGCATAAAAATGTTTCTTCAGGGATGTAAGTGGCTTCTTTTTATATTTTTGTGTTGGGTTTTTTTTTCAAATGTAGGGGAGAAATATAACGTTTGGTGTTTACAACAACAACAACAAAAAGAAACAACAATAGGAAAATGGTGACATGATGATGGCTGGCTGCAGGATCTCATAATTAGATGGATAGAACAATTATCTGACCTAAATTTTTCTTTAAATCTTCTGGATAGGTGGAACTGGGGGCTTGCTATTTTTAAACATTAGAGAAGGTACGTGTTTTTCTTTCTGAGGATATTTGTTTGCATAAAATCAAGAAAATATGTGTTAGAGTTTCAAAAAGTAAACTGTAACTGGATATATGCGTGCTATATGTCTCTCTATAACTAGACTAATTGTAACTGCAGGAATTGCAAGTGATAATGTTATAGCTTTCTTTATTTTGTATTCTTAAATTACCCAAAGGAAATTTCATAGTTACTTTCTATGAAAACCAAAGCTTGATATTGCCAATAATCGTCATTACTCCTTTCACTTATACACAAGCTGCTAAATCGATCTATAGGGAGCATCTTCAGAAATTGTGAAATTAATGAACTGTGCTTTGCGATTGTTTGGCTCGAAATCAATTACCTAAAGAGCACATTTCCTGGCTGATTAAAATGATTAACCCAAAAATGTTTTCCAAACTGGTCATCTGCTTTGTTTACGCTAAAACCGAGGAGATTAAGAGCTTCATTGCTAATGTGAAGCGGATGAATGAGTCTAAATAGTTATTAACAAGTAGCGTTGTTATCTATTTGCTTCAGTAATGATTATAGCAAAATAGATATTAGGAGTGGGTTGCAGTTTATTATCTGCATTTCAGTCTAAACTGGATGGCTTGATGTTCTGAATTGCCTAATTCACTAATACTTAATTAATTTTTATCGACAAACTGTTTTAAAAAATTAAAATACATTCCCAGCGTAACTTAGTCATCTAACCATATTAATTTTAGAAACTTTTGCATAAGGAAATCAAACACTACAGAAACGTAGGATGTTGCACAGTTCAAACAGATTGATCTTGATTACTATTTTCTCACATACTAAATTAAAATAAAAATTTGAAAAAAGGAAAAAGAAACAAGAAGAGAGAGAGAATAAACAACAAATTAAAAGTGTAATGATGTAGAATTTTTAGAAAGGTTATTTTTTTAAATTGTTCAAATTCAATTTAAATCCATTGAAATCATTATAGTCCTTAATATATATATATATATATATATATATATATATATATATATATATATATATATATATATATATGTTTTCACTTTGATTAAGATGCTGTTGATATTCAATATGATACGTTTCCATTGTTTTCATTTGATCATTTTGAACCATCATTTTACCTAGAAATGAATAGATCCCTGTGATTTGTTTTCCATTCGATGTTTTCAAGTTTTACAAACACACATACAAACACACACTCACACACACGCACACACACAAACACACTCACACACACAGGATAGACCATTAAAGCTTTAAATGTTCAACGCACAATAACCAGTCAGCGCTCTGTAATGAACACAAAGTAACCATTATGAACGTCCGTCAAAGAAACTTGAATTCAAGTAGTTAATTTCTAATAAACCCAAGTTTAAAAACATTTTTAATTCAATTTTTCTTTTCATAATGGTTTGATATACTTTTCTCTTGTTATGAATCGCTTTTTTGGTCGGGTTATCATAATAAATCTTATTAATTGTAAATTGTTGTGTATATGCCCTGGCTCGTTCTTTATAAATAGCAATAAATAATATATGAAAAATAGGTTTCATGGATGACCCAGAGACTTCCAAGAATTTGAAATTGTGTAAGGGATAAGGAAAAGACAACAAATACTTTTCACTTGTTCACCTGCAAAGTATATTTTTGTTGTCTTAGATAGCTGTCGCTATTCCTTTCTCCTTTTGTCTTTTATTGCACTTTTTCCCACTCTTCATCCATAGCAATATATAACTTGAATTATTTTGACCGCTAAGAAGAAAGAACGTAAATTCTGACTGGATGAATAGGAAAGCAGATTAAATTTACACTTGATCGAAGTTGGGAATCTTTCTTCTTTAAATTGAAATTTTTATTTCAAAATAATAGGTTAAGTAAAACAAAAATTGTCACATTAAAAATATAGCAAACTGACATTTGCATAAAAATAACTCAAAGTTTAAATCTCAGATGATTCTTCATATGTATTTTTCCTACTCCATTTCTTTCTAACTTTGGAACTATAAATATAGCAATATTTATTTCATTGAATGAATTTATGCCTCTCTTTTGCACGTACCAAACACACAGTCGCTAAATTAAATATATTTTCCTTTCTATGTATTATGTAAGCACTCACTGAGTTAAATGTTTTCCTTTGCAAGTCCTATATTTTAGAGAAAAATAAAACGCTTGCTGGGGGGTTTAAGTAATTTAATGCATATTTTATGCACTCAATAATACATCACTCTCTGACTTGTCCATATGTACCATAAAAATATATACCTTACTGTAAGACCAAATTATAATCAAGTAAGTTGTCGTTCGAAAGTGTTCGAGGGCTCTATCGTGGTAAGAGAAAGCATCTATTAAGTTAACGCAGAAGAATAATCACATATGATTAAGTTTAACTCATAGTGTTTACATTCGAAATTTAATTTGATATGTACGTTTCTTGACTGGACAATGAATCATGACCAAGAAATTTAGATATTTTCGCCCATTCTAAACTGCAAAACCGAACAGTCCAATCAAAATAAGGAGTACAAGACCAATATTCTGTCTGAATACGTAGACCTGAAACCATTTGGCTTCTACAACTAGATATTATAAATAACGCAATGAAAAAATTCCACCTCTCTTTTCAACAGACTTTAATGACGTTCATGCTATCGTGGTGGGTAATTGGGGTGATATTTTGTATTTTCTTTACTTAGTTCTATATGTGAATTAGCCATGAAGGAAGATATCAACAATTATTAACGATGTTGTATAAATTCGCATCGCAAGCCGGCAGTAATTTCTAATTGCATATTTTATTTGCTTAAGACCAATTTTAGCTTCATAACTTCATGAATGCCATTCTACTATTTGTTTATAGCAAAGCAATTACTGGCTGCCATTCTACTATTTGTTTATAGCAAAGCAATTACTGGCTTTCCACTCATGCTTAAATTGCCTTCATTCAGTCACCTATGTTTTGCAGTAAAAGCAACGTCTTGACAAATGTATCTGTACATATGTTTTCAAGTATATGTCTAGCACTGACTGTTCAAATAGTTAAACTTTTCCTAATATAGTGAAGTCATGCTGAAAATCTCTAGAATCATGCCGTTTTCATGCCTACGCAAAGCTTGTAACACATACACGCTACTTGGTTGCGTTCAATGTCAATGAAACATTCTTCGGAATGTTCCTAATGGCTATATAGTCGAATAGGCTTGCATGCGTGATAGCGAAATGGTAGCAACAGGTGGATTTTGCACACATTTATTCCAAGCCTTAGATATATGTCAGATTTCGTACATGAAAAATATTGTTTAAGCTATACAGCAACCATACGCATGCCAAACATCAGACGTTTTACTTGTAGTTGTTGGCGGAAACATCTTCGCAGAAACGAGATGCATGGAAGGTCCCAACTGAATTTCACAAAACCTTTCTCAGTCACTCACGTATTTATTTATACGGATAGATTTCTTTGTGGATAAGCAGCCACAATTTGTCACGTTCATCGACGAGTAATCACAAAGGGGTCGTCGCTTCCTACCATAAGGTTACAGACGCGTTTTCCCAAGCTGGAATTGGGAAACTAGAGAGTTTGGAACAAAAATAGTCAAGAAGTAACTTTTCAGTTGCAACACAGGACTGGAAATTTAATAGTTAATGTCCAAATGGTTCTAATCTCAGAAAGAAAACAAACCAAGATCTTTTGATACTCAGGCTGCATTATAATGATAGAGGGTATTCAGGAAAAGATTACTGAGCGGATTGTATAAGATGAAAACATATTGTTTAGAATAATATGTGGAAACAAATCCAGCTACAAAATTGACAGTTTATTAAAATTAGCTGCCAGTTACTATTTACTGTAGATCGAAACATTAAATTACTGCATACAAGTAGAACAGAACAGAACGCATCACAATTTGGAGCAATATCCGTTCATAGTGTAATGAATTCATCCCGTTTAAATGCCTAGTAATTACATTTTTTGAGTATCACAAAAAACAACAGAAAACAAACCAACAAAACAGATGATGGTAATTTTTGCTACTGCAACTATAAAACGAAATTTGTTGCTGTCGACTCAGCATCAATGGAACAAAAATTCTCTCCTCTTTCGAGTTTGTGAGAGCCACGTCCTTTACTTCTTTTTTTTTCTTTCTTAATCCAAGATGCAAATGAGAGAACATGTGTCAAGGATAGATAATGAACTTGCATTTCCGGTGTTTCCATACGGAAAAAAGTTATTAATTAGATTTCTTGACAACCACGTTTTCATTGTAGGGTTATATATTTATCACAATGTGGACCGTAATGACTAATATTTCTACTATTTCAATTGATTGCGGATCAATCTGCCAGTTTCAACACCTAATAGCCACGGTCTTAAATCACGGGATTTGGCAAAATGATTTGACAATCATTGGTTTCTTTGTGGAAAGACTTTTTTTCTTTTCGAACGATGGTCTAGTCATGTGCATTGTTCAATTTATCATATCCTCATTCCTATAACTGGATGTTTCTATGAAGAGTTTGAAATCAGTAGCTGGTCATTGATTTACGATCTTGCTTCTTAAAACATCGTATTACTGAGAAGTGAAGTAAACATTTTTATTTTCCTCTTCAACTAAAATGTCATATGTTGCCAAAGCATTAGTCGTTAAGTATTGGCGATTAGGGTTTTTGTTCTGCTACATCACAACAGCTTTATAGTATGGAATCTTTCTAACAGAAAAATTAAGTAGGAGCTGATTTGGTCTGAGTTATGTCAATAGCAGGCCTGAAGTTTTCAGACGTTCACTTTTGCAGTGTCAGATAAGATTTTCTTTAGTCGTTCAAAGTTGGATAAAGAGCACTTCCGATTATATCGATTATAATCGAGGCTTGAGTGAACGTTGAAACTTTGCAGGCACAGACCTGATCATAGTAAAGTTGATGCTTGTCATTTTTATGTCTAAGCAAATTTTCTGCCTAGTATTCAACATTCTTAGATACAAGTAATTTTCTCAAAATAAAGCTTGGCCACGTATAGGTATAAGAGATAACAGTGCTACAGTTGCCAAGTTCATTTACGATAATCAAAATTGTAATAACAAGGTTAGCTTGATGTTATTTATGTTCCTGCTCGTAACAAAAACTCATTATTAAAAGCAAATGTTCTCCACCAAATGTATTTCTTAGATTAATGCAGCTTTAATATTTTAATTTTAATTTGATATGCTTGTTAGCTAGTTTACTTTGTTGTGTATGTCTTGAAAACAATTAGAGACCCTCGTCATTCCAATATAAAGAGACCAGACACATTAACATTAACACATATGATTATAGGTTCTAAGAAAAGTAAAGATATATAATTAATAAGTTATTCTCTGAATTCTGTTCTGTTAATGATCACAATTTAAATATTTTGACAGCTCTTAACCATATCACAGATCCGTACTATGAATGTTTTAATTGCTTTGATTGAAAACGATAACATCAACTTTCAGTGGGAAGTTTAGAAGTCGCAACTAAGGAAAAGGAGTTGAGTCATGAGGTATTGTCTTGTTACTCTTCTGAAATGTATCCATGTGACATAGACCGAAACGAATGCATTCCAGCAAGTCAAGTCTGTAATGGCATCATTGAGTGCACTAATGCTAGTGATGAAAATGTAGAAACATGTGGTGAGTACTACTTCTTAACTTAATAACTCTACAAAAGATCATATTTTACCATGAGTTAGCATGACAATTTCCAGCCATTTAAATCTGAACAGAATTTCCGAGTTTTCAAATATGAACATAATAATACATACTCATAAACGCTTCTTATCATAGGTTCGCTTGTCTCTTCTTTCAGATATTTTAAGCTGATTGGTACAATCCAAAGCTTGTTATAAAAACTACTAAAGACAATTGTGCATAGGTTTCATGTCAAAGAAAGCTTTAATGTCAATAGCAAATGTACTCTTAATCTACAAATGCTTTTGAAGAGATGGTAGTATAAAACTACTGCCAATACCCAATTAGAACAAAAACAAGTACTGATCATGTAGAACACTAGTGGAACAATAAATCAGCTCATAAATATGAAATGAAAATAGGTAGTTGTTTTTTACACACAACACGAATAAACAGTAGAATTGCGATTATTGTTGTAGCTCAGTTTAGCTCTAATACCTGTTTCGTATAAATGCTTTTTTGATTGATCAGACATTAAACCTAGCCGTCTTGGTCAGTTTCAGAACTTAACATGAAAAAATACCATTCTATATTTTGCAGTCCTAAAAGAACCATTCTATATTGTGCAGTCCTAAAAAAAACTAATGATTTTGATAGTATAGAGATTCTGATTGTAGAATTTCTTTCTGTATTTTCCTTTTCGAATTGAATTCTGCTAAAGAATAATATCTATAAATTTAATTTTTTCCACGTAACGTTTGCTATTCACGTTATGAGCTTCATATAAACATATATTTATTTCAGTTTCTTTCTTATAAGAAAATATATGAATAACATTTTCTCAATACAAAGTGTTCGTTAAATAATTAAATAAATAATAGTGTTATATGTATATGGAATATTAGTATATTGTAAAATTAGTTTTAGGTTTTAAACGTAAGTGCCAATTATTGACAAATATACAATCAGCTTTAAACAACCTTCAAATTAATTATGTGTTAATTTTTAGCATAATTAGCAGTTTCAAAATTATCGTTTACCTTTAAACCAAGCGACATGACACTAGACCAAATTAGGTAAATTTACATTTTCTGTTGACGACCACAAGAAATTATTTTGTCATAATAGACTATACCCTTTGATCTTGTTTTGGGGATTTGATGCCCAAAACAAGCAAGTAAACCCTTTGATCTGGATACAATAATATAAGTATATGTAATTTAAATAGCTCGCTTATTATTCCATGTAAACGTTTTCTTACACATTTTTAATCTTTTATTTATTTCAAACAAAATTTAGTTTTCTTATCATATTAGCAATTTAAAAAGAATCAGTCTGGATGTTTTTAAACACAGCTTAAAATTTTGTATTTTATTATACAACTTACATATATATTGCTCTTCCTTGAATATTAAATGTTAAATAGATTGTGCAAATATCTTAATATAAACACAAACAATCGTTACAGGATGCCTTCCCAACGAGTTTCATTGCAATTCATCTGTGTGTATTGATATCATCCATCGCTGTGACCAGAAAAAGGACTGCGTCGACGGAGCAGATGAACTTGACTGCGGTATGTGCTCATTCATTACATATTTTTATAAGACTAAATAGGTTTTTTCCTATTCAGAATTTTGAAAAACCTTTTTTCAGTTGGGCTTACAGTAAATCCGTTCGTATTTAATTGGATTAAAATGGACACTTTCGATATATATCTTTCTTATTTATATTTGCATTGCAATCAACAATTTATATTAAAAGACAGATTAAATTTGGAATACTACAAAACCAATGTTTCAGGTTTATAATTATTGAAAGATCATTATTATTATTATTATCATTATTATTATTATTATTATTATTATTATTATTATTATTATTATTATTATCATGACGATGAAGATGTCCAAGATTTTAACGACAATGATGATTTATTTATGATAACCTTTTAATTTAATTTACAAGACGATTATATTTATCCTTTGGAAATTCAAGATCATATGTATTTAATCGGCAATCAGTGCCACTTGCCTATAATAGATTCATGTAGCAACTGGAGAGAAGAGCTTTATTGCAGTTTGGGTGCAGAAGCGATAGATGGAAATATATTTAAAAGATTTGGTGCAAAATTAAATGAAAATAGATTCTATTTGGGGGAATAATTTTGCTTTGGAAAAGAGTAAAAATGAATAAAAACCACTGAGATAATAAAATCATAAAGACAAAAGTTATATATATATATATATATATATATATATATATATATATATATATATATATATATATATATATATATATTGCGCTGCTGCATGAAACGCAATTTAATTAAATTTTACAAATATAATTTTACTTAATATAATAATTATACACCAGCGACACATGTAAACGCACACAGGCATATGCACACATGTAGATACACACATGTAAATAGAGAAAGTATATTTATTAATATTCTTGAATGGAAAATATGTTATCTTGATAAACAACCGAACTTACTGTTATTGTGCTCTTTAGAAAAGTCATATAAAAGAATGGCAAGCAACAAGTTTTGTAAATTTCAAGAAATAATTTAGCTATGGATTAGTTGTTTACAGAATTTTAAAATATCAATGATTTTGGTTAGTAAAAACATAGAACCTTGCATATAATGAAAATCAAACCTAAGAAGCAAAACAAATTAAAGACAATACATAAATCAAGTTCTCTAACGCAAAATGAAAGATAAACAAAAATTTAAACCGCTCACTAAGGGAAAAGGTTTAGTTGCATTTTTCCTAGCGTTCGGCATATAATTTACTAGCATATAGTACGTGCAGCCTTGAGCACGATTTGTCTGAGCAATAGTTGTAAAGTGCACGTAATCTTTGTACTGTTTGAGGATTGCACATGATCGTTACGTTTGTTTATATTTGTGGTAGTCTTTAAACTAAAATATCTCGAAGGTAATAAAATCTTTTCTTATGCTTTTGCCGGCAGGTGAGCGATAATATATTTTTATTTTGAAAGACGATTGCGCTGGTTACATTCGGTTAAGCTGGAACAAAAGGGTTTTTACCTTTAAATACATATTTTTAAGGAGCAGAACTTGTATCTTCATATAATAGATCGAATGGACCTCGTGTGGACAAGAGGTCTAACGTTCGCTGCATCTCACCTCGCGCATATTTGTATCGAGTCTCATAATGCCCCCACTTACTAGTAACTTCCCGCAGTTTGGTAGTCGCCATATAAAGACTATCGTGTGCTTAAAAATGGCTTTAAAATCAATCCAGCAACAAATACTGTATTAAAACGTGTGTCATTTTCTGTCAAAGTTTTCTAGCAGAACGCAATAAATATACGTCAACGATCCCTATAAGTATTTTTGAGCTTTTCGCTAAGACATCAAAATAATATAATTACTTTTACAGTACTCAATTTGCTTTACAATCTATGAATGTTTGATAGCACTAACATCATTTAATACATTTTGACTTCTTTCCAGCTTGACGACACTTGTTCTGCATCAATTCTCTTTATTGAAATAAAAAATAAATTCAAGGTTTAGAATAATATGGTCTCATGTGGTGTACAACTTCACTTTAATTTATTATACTCAGGAGGATTCCTCTATTTTCCGAATGATTTTCTTGTTTCCGATACCTGCATTAGGGTGGTGGTGATGAGAGTTGTGAAAAACGGGACAGTCTCCATATTAGAAAAGTTGTTTTGCGTAAATGAGAGGAGAATTGTTTTGGTAACGAATAGTGTTGAAGAGTAGCCCTCAGATTAAATCTGACAATGCCATATAAGGCATATTAGATTGTGGGCATGACACAAAAATTTTGGTCGAGAACAGTTATAATTCTCTGATATTATAGCAACATCACTATGAACGGATTAGTAAATGGCACACTATTATTTATCTAAAATAAAAGTTGCTTAAATGTAGAGCACCGCATTACATATGTGTTATTTGACACTGGGCTGTCCTGTCTATTAAATGAAAACAAAAAGTATCAGACATCGATGGCCAGTGTTACATTCAGAACATAGCAGAATATATTCAGCTCTTTAATATCATATCGTGGAAGTTGCCAGTTGGTAGTGATTAGCTTTCTGCGTGGTTCCTCTTTAAATCACATATGACATACATACAAACACCATACATCCTACCACGCTTTTAGTGCAAGAAAATCCAACCAATTAAATTGCGTATTTGGACATATTTGAACTGTTCGAACAAGTGGTAAATATAAATCTTAAATTTAGTACAAATACTGTTACTGTCAATGGACATTTACAGCTTTATGAATATTGTTATAGAAGCCACTGACTACTCCATGCAATAAAACTGTTTTTAGATATTGGAAAAGAGAGTACTATCGGCGCCTTATTGGCAAAACAGACGTTTTAAGTGTGACCATACAATCAGTCATTTCAAAATGTAATTGACACAGTTGATAAATGCAATTAGTGAAACAGTGACGAATATATTAATTTTGTTTTCTAAGCTTTATAGTTCATCCTTCCTTTGAAATGTATCTTTTGTCTGCAATCTACTTAGAAATGAGGGACACCAAGTGACACAGTGGTATAAAGCGCTCACCCTTACTGATCACTATCATCTAACTTCTGTCTGCGTGAGTACGAGTCTCAGACTCGGCTAACGTGGGTACGTGAGAAAGGCTGCCAGTAGCTTTTCTTGGGTAGGTGGATTTTCACGGGGTTTTCCAGGGCTCTTAATCTACCAGTTATACTAGCCATCACGTATAGTCTGTCTTGTACTGAAAATGACGTTAAACTATACAACAACGACAACAACAAAGACTACTTAGAAATGAGAAAATTACTAGCACTATGCATGTATCTACGTTTATTGAAAAATGATCAGTTAAATGGTAGATGGGTATATTAATTGTTGCATTTAATAGCATTTTATTAGGAATAGGAAAATACTAATACTGGCATATTTAGTAAGTTACAGAATGATATCTTGATATCACTTGCCCGTAGGCAAACAAGTTAGCATAATTGTGTATTGTGGGAAATAATATTTGCTTACTTGATAATTTAATACCTCTACATTTGATTTGTTCGTAACCGTTTTGTTTTTCTTTTAATCTGTGTATTGCATCTCTAATAAGCTTTTCTGTACCTTAACTATATCTAGCCAACCATCTTGTTGCTAATTAATAAATAATTTTTAATAGTAACAAATAAATACATTGATAATTAATTAGCTTAAAAACGTGCATCAGTTGGTATATTTTTTTATTCAGGTTTGTAAATGGTGCGGTTGTTTTCTCTGATGACAAAGAGCCTATATTATCAAGCAAATCTGCTATTAAAAAAATAGCAAAAAATCGCTGAAATTAAATGAAGATAGATATATAAATCTTCGATCGCTTTTCGCATCCAAAACTAACATCAACATTTTTTTTTCAGAGACGTACAGTTGTCCTTCAACTCATAGCAAGTGTGCTAACCACTTTTGCGTACCAAATGATTTCTTCTGTAATTTTATCAATGACTGCGGAGATAACTCGGATGAGGAAAATTGTCGTACGTAATATTACTTAATTATCTACACGTCTCTGTTATTAATTTGCTGTGAAAAAAGTTTTGGCTCATACCTACTAGGAAAGGTATGTGGGTCATGACTTGAATAGAAAGAGCACTTAAATGATTGTTCATGTTTTAGAGCATAGTGTTGTATCTGAAGAGAAGTGACTACAAAGCTTTCATTTGATTTCAGTAACTTCCACTCACCTCACCTAAGTTTATTGTTTGCAAGAACCATGGTTGAAGAAGCTTATATTTACAAATTTTCGTTAAAAAGTAAATTAAATGTTCTCATACACACATCAATTGTGAATATTTTTCAGATTATAGAGAATGTTTCAGTACAGAATTTCCGTGTAGAAATGGTCAATGCCAGCCGAATGCTTTGCTTTGTGATTCTATAGGTGACTGCGTAGACAAGAGTGATGAAGAAGACTGTGGTAAGGAATGTAAAAGCAAAAGTAAAATACTCAAATTATTTACATCCATACAACTATACAATGCACAAACTACCAAGTCAATTTTTTTCACTAGAGAATCATTCAGTAATAAAAATGAACCTATAAGAGCAAATAATATCTACCATTCCTTTGCTATTATAATTACGCATTCGGTACAATAATATTTACCAGGAAATCTAACTAATTTTTACATTGCGAAAAATATCGATTTGATTTTTTTGTTTTTTCCTGCCCAATTTTGAGATTTATAATTGCGATCTATTCTGTAAATGGCCCAATACTAGAATGTAATTGAGAATTGATTTAGCACTTTGCAACATGTTTTAATAATTAATACAGGTAATAATATAACATGAAATTTTGTCTCTCCATGTTTTGTAGATCTACATTTCCAATGCGAAAACGGATTGTATGTGCATAAGTCACGTGTCTGTGACGGCTGGGTAGACTGTATCTATAATCATGCTGATGAAACTAATTGTGAGTAACACGAACACATAAATTGAATTTTAATTGTTATTATGAAACCGTTACTAGATATTAGTATATGATATAATCATTCTGACATGGTAGTATGTGACAATGCTATACGATATCTGTCACAGGAAGGGTGTTGAAAATCCATGTTGACTGTAAGCAGGATGATGCCAAAGAAATGATCAGGACTGACTTTGTTCAAGCATCTATCAATCCAGTGATCTCTTCAAAATATGTCTGACTATTATGATAAAAGACTACATCAAACTAGTAAAACTTTAATAGTTGTAAATCACACATGAGTTAGTTGCATAAGCTTTAAATTTTGTTTTTAGTATTAGCAGTCCTCATTTACCTAGGGGTCCGGTAGGCCAAGTAGTCTAAGTATTCGTCGTTACCATTCACTGCCATCTCAACTTTATATGCATGGTTTCGAGTCTCGGCCTTTACCAATGTGGTGTGTGAGGATGCGACCAATAGCTTTCCGTGCGTCGTTGGATTCTCCGGGGATTTTAATGGGGTCTTTATCCACCAGGCTTTTACTGGTCACAGTGTTCAGCCTAATTAGGCGATGCAAAACCACTGAGATTGTTATCCACAACCTGTCCCAAAATAGTCTTCCCCAAATAAAACAACAAACAAAGCTAGTATAAGAATCAGTCTTTACTATGCATTAATTTTACCAGTAATTACAAGTACTTTTTCTTCCAAGTACTCTGCCAATAGAAATTTTCTTAGCGTCGGTTTTAAGTGTTTTTCTGTACTTTGTTGACTAAAAATCATGAAATTTTTTAAACAAAATCTTCATACCAATCACGCAATGACTATGATTTTATGTATAATTATTACAGGCGGGAATTGTACTAAGGACCAAATTAGCTGTGATAATGGTCGCTGTATCCGGAAGTCTAATGTATGCGACGGAGTTTGCGATTGTTTTGGAACATGCCAAGATGAAATAGATTGTGGTAAGTAATTACTCCAGCAACTGATCATTCAGCCAAATTTTCTGTTCCAGTTCTGATATACGCATGCATAACGAAGTAAAATGAGTATAGATTTAACTTCACCGACATTAAAATAGCAGAATGTAAAAAGCATTTGATATTGAAATAATAATTCAGATTAATAATCGGTAAAAAGTTAAATTACTCTATGTTTCCTAAAACAAACTTAAGACAAATGTATGTTTCAGACAAAAAGTGCATATAAAGTTACATAAGTAGGTGCATGCATAACATATGTATGTAAAAAGACTCACCTGTCTTGACTGAATACATACATAATATATACACAGATAATTAGATAGATACATACATACACCAATTTGAATACACATACGTATACCAAATTGTTTATCTTGTTGACCCACAAAGTGTTACAGATATAAGTAATAATTAGATAAATTATATATTTTAAAGTTCATGTTTTCCATTCGTTTTTACATTCAGGTTCCTTAGCGTGTCCTACAGGTGAGATGTACCTGTGTAAAGGCAGTAAAAGGTGCATCAACAAACAATATTTATGTGATGGAATCAACGATTGCTGGAACACTAAAGTAGGAGTTGACGAATATTTCTGTGGTAAGTTGTCATGATCTTTCGTAGTTTTTTAATACATATTCTAACCTATTTTAATGCATGGAACCCCTACTCCATAATAAGCTTATCCGGAACATGTTTGTGTTTGTCGCACCATTTTAAGAACATAATGACGATTTTATATCAAATCATCATACTAGAACCTTAATCGTATTCAGGATAAACTTATAATCGAGTAGGAGTCCCAAGCATTAAAACATTAAAATTTAGTATTACCCAGGATACATTTTTAGTTTGGGTAAATATTTATGATCTTCTCACTACATTTGCTACTTTGAAAATTTGTAAATATTTTTTTCTGGCGTTGTACGTAGAGAAATTGCTTGCATAAATAATCGTAATCATGTTCTGAATATACTCAAACATCGCTTGTATACTTTAAGCGGCATTAACTATATATTTCCCATTAAAGATCTTATACTTTGTAATCATATTTTATTGTTTCCTCTAATCGCATTTATTCATTTCATTGTCGTGTAGCTTGTGCAAATCATCTACACCGTTTTGCTCTGTTGTTGTGTTCATTAGGAACCTTAAGTAGAGAGAAACCGGGTTATTATCCGAATGAGTAAATACATTTTGTTATCATTTCAAAGACCTTAAAATGTTGAATTTTTTTTTGGTATTCCTCACGCAGTTTCAGTCAAATGCCCATAATCATTTGTAATGGAATTTGTGTGAACAGCTTAAAATTCTAATCACTAGCCTTGATTTTTGTTTTTGTTTTTACTGCTAGTAACTTTTTGTTTTAGCCACTGGATTAACTTGAAAGTTAAAACTTTGAAATATGAATTTATTCGCACATTTTTCAGCCAACACGTCTGATGTTTGTTCAGATATTAAGAACAAATATGGTGAGATGTTTATCTGCCCGGAGGGCCGATGTTTTCCTTCAGCGGGGCACGAAAATATTCTTTGTGACTTATATAACGACTGCTTGCAAGGAGAGGACGAAGATAACTGTGGTAAGACTTGGATTTTCATGATTCAATAAACTAGAACTAAATGACCTCTCCGCTATTACTACTACTACTATGTCGCATGATCTTTATCCTGATCTATTTTTTCTACTACTACTACTACTACAACTACTACTATTATTATTACCTTTCTCCAGCTCCAATTTCTTCTACTAAAGCTATAACTTTCCCCCTAAGTCTATAGAAGTACTTCTAAATTTATATCTGATACAGCTAAAATATGCTTATTGTAGTTGTTGCTGCTACTTTCTCCAACTTTACCTCTTTTGCCATATATTTTTCTAGAATATATAATAAATGAATTTAACATAACACTACAAGGAATTAAATGATGATCTTTGGGAGCAACTATTTTGTTTTTACTCAGATAAAAATAGAACATTTAAATTTTCAAAGATTATTTTAATTTTTTTTAGACCCTAGAAAATGCAGATCTACGGAGTTTCCCTGCAACAGCGGACAGTGTATTGCCTGGCGCAACCGCTGTGATGGCAACCCTGATTGCTATGACCGAACAGACGAAGTGGGATGTGGTAAAAAGCAAAGAGAATTAATTGTTGTCTAGATATTTATTCAGGCTCACAAAAGTATAAGAGGAGTGATGAGAAATTGATATGTGTAACTGGATCATGAAATATGAGAGTAGAAAGAACATTTTTTTAAAAAAATATTTTCTCGATAGGTGACTTCTACTTTACTAACATTTAGAGAAATAAAAAATAAAGTTATGATCCCTCAGAGTTCCTGATTTACAAATCTGCTTGATGCAGAACGCTGTAGTAATCATTTTTCCACAGAAGATATTATGGATAAATATATAGACATAATCAAGAACATTTACAACTTTCACTGGGTGGAATCGATCACAGTACGTTTGTCAATCAAGATTTTTCAAGAAAAGATCCACATGATTAATACCCGATCTCATAAGAGTTCCACGTGAAGAGTTAGTCTTGGCCTGCCGGGATTATAATATGTGGGGAATAAACGCTAAAACTACGAACACCTTGCGGAAGCCCACGGAAGCTTCTGTGTTACCATTACTTTTAACAATTTAACAGTAAAGAAAACTTAACTTCCTGTTTATTCGTGAAGATGGAGTGGGGGAGCAGATCCACCTAACCTTCCTATCCCCACATTCAAAGGTATTACGAACATAAACTTATTTTCTTCGAAAATGCTTCCATTTAACAGGTAAAAATGCAAACGCATTTTACTTTCTTTCTTTCTTTCTTTAACAGAACAACACTCTTGTCCCTTTGGTGATATTAGCTGCAGAGGGGGTCAATGTATACCAGAGAGTCATTGGTGTGACTATTGGAAAGATTGTCCCGATTTTTCAGATGAAAGCAACTGTGGTAAAGGGTTCTTAATGAAACATGTTTATATCATCTTTAGAACATATATATATATATATATATATATATATATATATATATATATATATATATATATATATATATATATTCTTTATCACTTATAATGCATCCAATTTTGTATTATCTTTCTGCATTTTTTATGCACTTATGTCAGTTTTTCATTCTCAAATTTGGGTCAAAAATGAAATCAAATTTCACAGTTCAATAAATATTGAAGCTAAACAGTCTCAAAGGTTCTTATTTGTAATTTACCTTTATACAAAGAAGAAGATATAGTGAATTTGTTAGCAACCAAATATGCATTAATCTCCGACAGCATATTATGTCGAATCTCTGAAAATGTACTCTTTAGACTATGATGTGCATGAATTAATTGAAAGACACTAACACTGTCCAC
This sequence comes from Potamilus streckersoni, assembly GCA_016746295.1. NCBI lineage: Eukaryota > Metazoa > Mollusca > Bivalvia > Unionida > Unionidae > Potamilus > Potamilus streckersoni. The sequence goes on from JAEAOA010001224.1 coordinate 2,053,074, forward strand.
AACTTCAATACAATAATTAGAATATGTAATCAGCTCAACAGTTTGAGGATATTAAACAAATTGAACCTACTTTGATAAATTATCGGATGTAAGTAAACATTTGCAATGTGCTGAGGTCTAAAACTTAAGTTTGATTTAAATGAATTCTCAAATTCTGGTCTTTTTGTGAATGTGGGACCATATCTCAATGTCTTGTGGTTTATCTATTATAATTATAATAAAATTACTCACACTTATTTTGATAGTCATATCTAAGAAATTGTCTATTGCTGCTTTTATTGCTAAATCGAAAAATTTTAAGCATGCAGTAACTGAAAACCGAAAATATTACATTTGTCTTAGAAATAAAAGATTGTGGCCCAGATCAGTTCCGTTGTAGAAGTGGGCAATGCATATCAATGAATGCTGTATGTTACAATGGCAATGATGCTGGAAGATCGGGTTGCGCAGATGGATCTCATTTGCTTAATTGCAGTAAGTTTCTCTTATTTATTTATTTATTTATTTATTTATTTATTTATTTATTTATTTATTTATTTATTTATTTAATGACCCAGGATTCGCCAAGTCAGAACTCAGAATGAAGTTCAACTAAATGTAATGAAAATAACTTTCCCAATGAAGTTATATCAAGATGTGATATAATTTTTAGACACTTTTTAAACATGGAAATAATCACTGATTTTTCTTTTAAATTATATAATTTTGTTACATAGTGCATATTGTAGTTTCTAATCTTAAACGAATTCTTTTTTAATCTTTAGTTTCGATCATGACACTGTATCAATAATGCACAGTGATATGAATAAAGTTTTCATTAAAAATAAGGCACGTCGTGCATACTATGTTGACAGAGTGAACCTCAAAACCTCACTGTCTAGCGTGTCCACTACAAAATTTAGGTCTGTGCCTTTTGTTTCTATTCACAATCACTTTTGCAAACTGATAAGTTGTTTTCTATTTTTAGTTTTTTGTCTTCACATTGATTAAATCAGTGTAAAACACTTATATGTTCCCAACACATCTACAATATTAACACTTTTACAAAAATGCATACTAAAGGTGTCTAGAGGCTTGCCCTAGTTTAGGTTTTGTTCGTGTTGATGGAGAGAAAAAATAAGCACCAGAAATGGAAGAAAAACTGGAATTGGCATCACTATGTAAATAGAGTTTTCAATAAAACGAATAAAAAATGCATTTCCTAAATGGAAACGAAAGAAGTTTAAAAGCGTGATTTCTCTATTGTGCCGATTTTGCCATCATTTACCTGGAGATCCACGGGTATTCAAGTTCAATGGCAATATCCTTCAATTTGCGTTACACTAACTTAGGTTCCAAATATATTTTACTTCTTTTTACAAGGCAACCCATGATGATTCAACTTATGTTAAAGTCGCAATTATAGCTCTTGTCATTATTTTTTAAATGTTTTTAAAAAGCATCTTTGCAAATTAAAAAAAAAATGTTTAATATCAATAGCATCATATCAAAAGAGCGTATGTTAACAAACTTTGGAAACAGCTGAATATTCCATGTGGAAAAAGTTTTGGACATAATTTTAAGGTGACAAAAGAACGGTATCATTGGACCAACAAATAAAGTTTGCCAGATTAAAAATAGTACACAAAGGTCCTTGTTTTTGCTTTTTGCTTTACATCATGAAGATATCTGATAAATCAATAGGTAACTTGGTGTATTTTTATCATTAAATCACTAGTTAAAAATAATGCAGATACAATTAATTATCTGTACATAATGTTTCAGTACCTCATTAATATCCAAAAAGGAAGTGAATTTGGAAAAACAAATAGATTGTACAAGTAGATGACATGAAAATACATTCTGAAGTATGTTTCGTGCTAATTATTGTTTATCTTGAAGGAAATTGGACATGCAAAGGAGAAGAGCAGTTCAAATGTAGATTTTCCTTCTGCATCAAGCGGTCTCAGGTGTGTGATGGTCTCATTGACTGCAATATGACCTACTGGGATGAATATCACTGTAGTAAGTATGTTGTCAACAAGAAACAAAAATCTTTCAATAAGAACTATCAACGAAATGTTGATGCTAATCCACCAGTTACAATTTTACTGAAACGTAAAACGTTGAGCCATTATTGTCTCACAGTTTCTGTATTTCTTTAGGTTTCAGTCATATCCAAAATACTGTGAGAGAATTTACTTTACAGCTGTATTTTTCACTGTTTAGCTCAGTAAAATGAAAAGACGAGTGTTAACGGAAATATTTCTCATTAACTAAATCTCTTGTTTTTATGCAATTGTCTCAAGAAAGAAAGTGCATATTAAATTAAATGATCATTTTTCATTCATTTCAAAGTCTCAAACTGAACTTTTACCGTCTGATCATTAGCATCCACAATAAGTCTTGGAAAGATGGAGACTCAAGAGGTACAAAAACGTTATTTCGGAGCATTAAAATATATTTTTGTTAGCTTAGATTTTGAGAGACTCATGTGATTGATTTCTAGTATTCAGTGATTTGCATATCGTCCATTTTATTCTTAACCTGCATATTTTTTCTTATTTTCGGGTAATATCATTCCAGTTAGTAAATAAATGGCTCATCGTCGTTTGGAACATAAAATTGCTTCATTCCTTGTGATGTTCACATTTGTCAACCAGTGAGCTGGTATTTTTTTTATATCCGTAGAATTCTCCTGCCCAACACCCGACCTCACTTGTGATTGCGAAGAACACAGCATGGACTGTAGCCATAGGAATCTAACGTCTCTTCCAAATAATTTAGATATTGATAATGGAGCTACCAAATTGTAAGTTGCGTAAATACGAGTCTATATAAACTTTCCACGAAGTAACTCTTATATAGTAGTACAGGTTATTAAGACTGGAGTTTGTTGTTATTTGCACATAACTTTTTTTCAATACCATATTGCGTGTTTATGTTATTTGTTGTCCAGTAATCCACTGATATCATCGGATATACTTTAAACCTAAGGGTTATGATATTTTTTAAATAATTCCGTTAAATAATTCTGCTTGATTTGTCTTTTCATGCTTGAGGAATCATTTCCTAATTTAAAAATGTAATATACACCAATAAATCAATTAGTACTATAAATCCAAACGTTCAAATCACTAATTTTGGCAATTAAAACTTTTTATCATGACTATGCTTACGTGCATGAAATTATTTTCAATATTGGTAACATAATTCCTTTCATGTAGAATAAAGATACTTTTAAAAACACAGAAGTAATTTAGACAATAATATACACAATCGGCTGCTATGAACTATCTATGATCTAAATTATGTTCTCTGTGGAAACTATTTCTTACTGGAGCAGTGTAATTAGACTGTATAATTTTGTAACTTTCCTTTGTAAGAAATCAGAGACGATACTAAAGATTTATTTAACACATGAATATTATTCTCGCGCAGCATTATGCGTGGCAACAGAATTGTGATCAAGCCGGATATGTTCATCAAATTGGATAGGCTAACTTATCTGTAAGTACACTTTATTGAGATATTAAAGCTTCAAACGGGAACGATAGTAGTTAGTGTTAACAGTTATTCACGGCAATCGTGTCTCTAATAATCCATCAATCCATAAATGTTTATTGTTATACTCCCTCAGTGATTTCATGATTTATTACAATCTACGTACATTTCTTCAGATTACAACGTACTTTCAGAAACTCGTCTTCAATTCAAAATTCTGACATTTAATCAATTTTTATCCAAATATTTACCAATAATGCATTATAACTTACTAACAATCTGTGTTTGCGGATAGAAATTGTTGGGGTCGGGTACATTCATTACCACTATGATATACCAAAACTAATAAAAATTAATTTAACTCAAAAGTGTTTATCACAACAATTTCTGGATAAAATACAATTTACTCACAATATACTATGTGTCTGCAATCTGTTATTCCTGTGTTACCTACTTTACATGTTAACACAATTTAGGTAATGTCGTAGTCAGCATTTTAGCTCAGCATCGACGTTTACGTTATTCTAGGTGGGTTAAGCGTAGCTAAATTTTATTAGTAGTACTATTGCTCATCTTTAGCAACATTTGTTTCTGGTAATAATAGAATACACTTCACATTATAGCGATTTAAGCGAGAACGGAATTGAGCATCTACCTGCAAGACTCTTCCGATCTCTCTGGAGACTTATTACATTGTAAGTTTCTCAATCAAATATATTTATTGAAGAAACTCTTATGTTTGAATTTAGCATTGAAATATTTTGTACTACATTTGTAACATTTTTCCATCGTTAAATTAGCATTGCTTTTATTAACATTTTAGGTATGATTTATCTGATTTAAATGCAAGTTATTAACCGGAAAACATATGTAAAAAGGCAAAACTGTGTTTAGGTGAATAACTAAATAAACTGTAAAGAGTTTTCTTTCATTTAAATTAGAATGTTTTAGATAAGGTGTTTGATCTTGTTTTCTTTGTATGCAGAGAACATTTTTCATGCTTATTAATTTACATTTCCTTTCCGAAATGATAAAATATGACATAATATAGCAACAAAAAATAATGTTTCTTTCAGAAGTTTGGAAAGAAACATGATAACAATTATACTCAACGGAACTTTTATTGGGCTGACCCAATTAAGGACATTGTAAGTAATTTCAATGACCCAGTTAAAGATATTGTAAGTAATGTCATTTAATTAAAATTTCTTTTGCGTTTGCATATAATAACATTTCCAATGAATATTTTGTGTCCAGAATTTTTTTCGCTTAAAATACTCACAAACTAATATTCTGATCATCAATGAAATTATTAATTTTATATTAGATTTAAATTACCTTATTTAATGAATATTACAGTGCCAGAGATTACGTTCCTGACATTATGTTGTAGAAAACAATTTTTATTTTATAATGGAAAGAAAAATAGAAAGTGAATGACATTTAATGTAACTTTCACACATAAATTAATCAGGCAAAAAAGTCCCCATGCCTCTCTTGCGTTTATGAATGTTCCCCTTTTCTTTTATTTCAAGATACCTTAAGGGCAACATCATTTCCATCATTCAGCCATATGCGTTTGTGGGCCTGTCACACCTTTTGACGCTGTAAGTTGTTTTGATTAAAAGGTTACTTTTATTTCAGTCACGAAGCCAAGTGGATCTCTTGCCGGAAGTGGTTTTAATATAGATTTCTAAAACATTAGGCACATAATCTTCATCTATATTCGTTGCTGATTGATACATCCTTGTTTCACATTTGTAACTTTTTTTAAAATCCGTTTACATCAGATTCAAGCTGCCAAGATAAAGGTGCTATTTTTGATAGGCCGTTGTTTTAATGTACGGCCAAACGAATGGAGCATTAGCAAATTTGTTTGGTAAAACACAGGGTAGAGATTTTATTTTCAAAAGAAATATGTTGCATAGGATAACAGTCATATTGTTCAGAGAGAATTTACTTCATTAAATTCTAGATTCAATAGAATTATTCTTCTGATTATTTATTCGTAAAATTATTTGTTTGAGATTTTCCCGGCTTGTTTATATGCATGATACATCTCCTTTTGCAAAAAATATTTATTATTAGTGACATCAATTGAGCATAACGCCTGTTATTCAACAATATTTAAGTGCATCCATTATTTACCAGGTATTGACTCAAAATTCAAGATTCTATTCCATTTCAGAGATATAAGTTGCCAGCGTCTTTCTAAAATCGAAACAAACACTTTCCTTGGGTTAAAAAGTACTCGAAAAGTGTAAGTAATTGATTCAGATGACTTTGCTTTCCTTTGTTGCTTAGAAAACAAATTTATCATCCTTTTTTTGTTGTTTTAAGATAAATGGTATAGTAAAATACATTGTTATACTTATCTCCAGAGAGCGTGCTTTTTTTTAAATAATTAGCTGTCAATACGATAACTGATAGTTTAATATCTGTTGCGCTATTTATGTTTCACATCCGATTGAATCTTGTTGAAAATGTGGAAACAAATATGTATAATACTTGTTAATCTTGTACATTATATATTCAACTGAGTCTTCTATTTTCAGAAATATTTCAGGAAACGTCGTCACAGATGTTGCAGATGGATGCTTCAATGGACTCAGTGCGATTCAGACGTTGTACGTACTGCAAAATTTTTTATGAAATTATAAACCCATTTACCTTAAGATAAACATTTTTTCTATGTAATCTTACTTTGTGATTTACATTTTGACATCTACTGATGTGCAATCATTTACTGAACCTGCTAACATCCCCTTGGACTTATGTCTACAAATCGATTTATGAGTCATTGAATTGTGGTCATTTTCTGCTGTCTTATTATTTCGATAGGTCTCTTTAAATTATAATATTTATCGAATTAAATAAATATGTCAGAATGACTTAAGAGATGCCTTTTTAGTGTCTTACACAGTTCTCCCGTATATATAAAGAGCATCAGTGACAAATATGGACTATTCTAGTTCAATACCATTTTCAACATCACGCAACCCATTTCAATTGAAAAAGGGGCCTAGACTGAAGTGTATAAAACACAAAGACTACTTTTGTGAGATTTTAATTAATTACACTGCTAGAATATTTCAATCATGTCACTCATTTCATAGAAAAATTCTACTAATTTTGATGAGCTAGGTAACGACTGTAATTTGCACGAACGGAGGGATGTACTTCAAGTGCATATAAAGTCGGCGTAAATGCTACAATGTTACATTTACTGGTGATTCTGGAAGATGCTTTTTTGTCACTAAATGGAATATGACATTTTCTATTAATATGTAATTGTAAATGTCCTATGAATATCAGATATTTTCCAGATGTTTGTTATGTATAGTGACGTGAACGTGCATAATATCGTATATAATCGACAAATTTATCTTATATTTACAAAATAACTATAAGTGATAACAAAATATTAATTACTGTTAATAATTTAACTCATTCGTAAATGACACTTGTTTTTGTAGAAATACGCGTTAATGACCTTTATCGCAAGTCTGCACACAATGTCATTCCTAAATGTCACTTACGAGATCTCCGTTGTTTTTACGACATTTACAGAGCTGTTCAAAGTTAGTGTCATTTTTAAATGCTAAATCGGAAACTAGCGACAAGAAAACACGAAAAATTGTATTTCTTTAGGACACACGGTACTAATGGTATGGACAAATGAGAACCAGCCTGGAAATGGGTGAACGTTAAATAGAGTTTATATTGTTTTGGCTGGCCAGGAGTGGTAAATAATCTAAGTTGTTTTAGGAAAAAGAATCTTTGAGAGCTTATCTTGGTTGTAAGTGAAAAAGAGACATTGTTTTATTGATGGAATTCCAGTCCGTTAACAGTCTTAAGTTTGGAACACTCATTACTTAAATTAGCACCTGACTCTTTGGTACGAAATTGAAAGCATATATTTCAAACACATACAGGTCCAGAAAATGCCGCGGCTCATATCCTTTCCTCTACACAAAAACTGACATCCAGGTGTCATCAATACTGGTAAATATAGATTTGATAATGGACACTCAGAAAATTTGTAATTGAATTTTTAATATCATGGTGTTTGCATAGGTTTAGTTTACCATGAGAACTGAGTTAGTACCGTAATTCCTACAGCGTGTATCGAAACAAAATTTCCGATATAGGATCTCAACCGCATCCTCTGTCTCATCTTTTAGGAATCATTTCCATCCAATTATAGAGTTACTTTCATATAAAGAATGCCCAGATTCAACAGATATCAAGAGATATAGATAGAGCTTCAATGATTTCCCTTGATTAATACTGGTTCAAGTTTCTACAAAGAAAATACAACAAATCAAGTCGACTTCGTCGTTGACAAAGATCAAACACTTCAAACGTGTTAGTGTTTTCAAATAAAGAACTGAGACAATTATCACATGTTGTAAATTTCGTTGCAGAGACATATCGAACAATAGGATCCGATTCATTGGAGAGAATGTTTTCAACGGATTGAAGAAGCTGAATTTCTTGTACGTTAAAAATGATATCATAACACACACACACACACACACACACATTGAGTTCCTGAAAACTGTATAAATAAATATTTCTTTTAACTTTACATTAGAAACATGAGTACTTTATCGACAGACGTTTAATTAAAAATAAGAAGGTTTATACAGCGCGTAAAAAAACAGGTTATGAAAATCTATCAATCTTAATTTACTTCATGAATGTATGCAAACTTACTTATTTTAGTTGCATTACAAAGATAATTTGCCTTAATCCTTTTTGGCAGGTATACAGACGAGTATCAGTTTTGCTGTATGGCAAAAATTTCCAGGCAGTGTTTTCCTGAGGCTGACGAATTTTCTTCTTGTGAGGATCTCATGTCCAACTTTGTGTTGCGTGTTAGCATTTGGATACTAGGACTCATTGCATTTTGGGGAAACATGGTAGTTATAATATGGCGGACCAAGGATCTTCGAAATGGAAAGGTAAGGTTTTATCAAGGAACGGCAGCACATTGACACTCATTTCGAAAGTTGATTTTAAAACACCTTTTAATTAAGTTATTCCAAACCTTTTTAATTTTTAATTAATTTAAACTCTTCATTCTAAGAAACCTTTGAAATGAGATGCTCCGCAAGATCTTGGGCATCTCATACATTGACCATGTAACCAACGAAGATCTCCGCTGTTTTTACATTTACAGAATTGTTCAAAATTATGACAGGATCCAACGACCCACAACAGGATCCAACTAACCATCGGATCATATGAAGACCTCTTTACCACTAAAAAAGCGCAAACTGAAGTGGTACGGTCATGTATCAAGATCTTCTGGACTTGCAGAAACAATCTTGCAAGGCTCAGTTTAAGAGTCAGAAAAAGTGGCAGTAGAAAAAGAGGTGTGAAGAAAACATTAAGGAGTGGACAGGCATGGGATTTGGAGACTCCCAAAGGACAGCAGAGAAAAGAGAAAGATGGAGATAATTGATTGTAAAGTCAGCTGTGGTGCCCCCCCCCTTGAATTAAGGGATTGATGATGATGATGATGATGATGATGATGATCACGATGATGATGATAGTGATGAATTTAAGTTAATACAAAGATCCACAGGGGCTTTTAATAGCATTAACAGTTTAATTTTAAGTGGTCATTATGAATTATTTATCTTTAACATCAGAAACTAGACTGACTTCATAAAAAAATTTCTTCCAAAACAATAGACTTAATTTTTATACTTCGTTATCTTCCATAACTTTAAAATGTATTTTGTTAGGTTTTCAAATAGCATAGTTCAACTTAAAATGTCAATTCATGTCACCAAAAAGTCTATATGCAAGAAGTTTTTATAATTCTCACTTTTAAAAACATTAAAGAAAAAAAATCATCTACACACAACCATCTTAGGAACTATTACCTTTTGAGACGTGAAAGTTATTCAATAATGTGTCTTATTTGCCATGAATGTTCTTTTTATTACAGGTCCATTCATTTTTGATAACCAATCTTGCTTTGGGAGACTTTTTCATGGGAGGTTACCTCATGATCATAGCTGTAGTTGATTCATACTACAGAGGGACATATATCGTGTATGACAAACTTTGGCGGGAAAGTGACTTGTGTAAATTTGCCGGATTTATATCGACATTTTCTAGTGAATTATCTGTTTTCACTCTCACCATAATCACGCTAGACAGATTAATTGTTATCATATTTCCATTGAAACTGAGACGTATTGGAATAAAAGAAGCCGTTATTGCAATGCTATTGTTGTGGATAGTAGCATTTATTCTCTCGCTGATTCCTTTGGTAGGCATTGAATATTTCCATAATTTCTATGGCCGCTCAGGAGTGTGTCTAGCTCTTCATATCACGTCTAAGAAGCCTAATGGTTGGCAATACTCGGTGGCTGTATTTCTAGCGGTTAATCTTGTCTCTTTTCTGATCATCTGCGTGTCTTACCTGTGGATGTTCTTTGTGGCAAAGAAGACGAGGAGCGCTGTGCGGAAAAACGAGGCAAGATCGGATACTGCCATGGCTAGAAGGATGACTATAATTGTTCTTACTGATTTCTTCTGCTGGATTCCAATCATTCTTCTTGGATTTCTTTCCCTCGGGGGAGTAAAAGTTCCACCCGAGGTACGACTATTTCATCTTGACATTTACTTTCTTGCTGATACTTTTTTGTTGTGTTTTGGGGGGGTACTTTGGGGTGTTTTCTCCTATAACACTTTATCACGGCATACGTTTTTGCATACAAATTTGTCAACGCCAATTTTGAATACTGTTAGAAATTTGTATGCGATTACTTATCTTGAAAAAATTGGCATCTTGGATTTAATGACATGAAAATGCAAGTAAACTGCTCGCCTTAATCATATTCACACATTTTAAACGTTTTTCTAATATCTTTCAAAATGTCACTGGATATTTGCTCTTCAGCGATACAAAAATAACATTCATCTTTATCAGTTTTCCCGTATGAATCAATTTGAAATGCGTATGTGATTTTGTATATTAGAAAACAGCAGATGCCAGGTTCGGCGGAACAGTTCGATAAAACATTTGATATCATTTACAGGTCTACGCATGGATAGCTGTATTCGTCCTGCCTCTTAATTCTGCTCTTAATCCAGTAATATATACAATATCCACGGCACCGTTCCTTCGAAATTTCAGGAAAAGGGCTTCATACTTTCGTAAGTCCTTTACAGGCTCCGTGAAAACTGATACAAAACATAGTTTTCTAGGTAAGTGCTTGGAATTTATTTGACTCATTCAATCGTATACTTTAATGCGTACATGTTTAGTTGAAAATAATTTTGATTTTGATTTGAGACTCTTCTGTGGGAAAATTTGTTGACTTAATGAACAGAGATAAACAAATTTAAATTCTGTGGTAATTCGTTGAACTTTCTTTTCCGAAAGACACAGTTGGACCTTATTTTGAAAATAGAATATCGTAAAATGGGGTTCATACAAAGGCGGAGAGATTTGATATAAAAGTGGACAAATGGTTGAGCAGCAAGAGGGAAGCACAGATCAAAAAGAAGGGCGTGGTTGTGACCTTGTCTCCGCCCTTAAGGCACCAATTTTGTAATTTTAGCCTTACAAATGTTTTTTGTTTGTTAACAAAAGGAACATCAGAGCCAACAAGGCAAGATGTTTTAGTAGCCTATTATACAGCGAGGTCCTAGTGTTGTACTTAAGGAATGAAAATACAGTACATTATATATCATCACGAATGGTTTCTATTCGTGGACATTTTTGGTAGAAAAGCTACTGGTATGATCTTTTACACATTTTATTCTGAAACCACCAGCATCAATTCCTTTATCATTATATCGCTTTAATGTAATATATTTCTGCCACTACAAGAAATACAAGGTTCGCTTTTCTCCTTACCACCATCCTACATTTTACGCATAGTTTTGGTCTAGAACTTCCTCGCCAGACATTCGCTAAATAATATAAATATAACTAATCAAAACAAGGTTTTTTTCACAACGTGTGGTTGATGCCGTTATAAGCCACTTACAATTATTGTTTGCTCATGACATTACTATATAATTCTGAGATAAATGTTCAGTTCGAGAAAAACTCGCCTTAATTATATAATGGACTGTAGAAAAACGATTTCCAAGAACGGTATTATAATCTCACCGCAGTTATTCCAGAGTTTGCAAGGCCAAAATTGCCCAAAAAAACTTATGAAATCAAAGGAATATGAGGGTTTGGCTGCGATTAAAACAGATCTGATTTTGCGATTAAACCATGCGAACAATACACCACTATGTTTGATTTCGATAGATTAACCGATAAGAAGATTTCTGCCACTTAATTTGCAATTACACGATCATATCAGAATGGCCCAAGATGAGTTAAATCTCGATGGTGCTGCTCATGTTTGGTTAACATTCCAGATAGATTACGATGGTGATTTTATTGATGCTGTGATGAATAACGAACGTGCAAGGACTATTTTCACGATTTGGTCATCCAACGTATAAAATGGCCAGAGATGTATTAAACCGTCCACTACGTGTCGACTACGATCTAACTGAATTTGCCTACATTTAATCCTTTGAGTTTTGAGCAAATAATCATCCTGTCATCTCTACATAACTTGGTTGTCATTTTAATAAACCAGATACCAATTGTTAATCTCAATGACTGTTGTACCAAAAATCAACGTAGCTGGGCTTCAAAAGTGTTATCATGATATATGCTGGATGTGAATATTCTTACATCACTGACAGTAACATACAGGCCAGCAAAACAGTTTCACTACAGCGCGACGATAGGTCATTTGCAAAAGATATATGTAGAAACATTGCTGGAAACTGTACCGCTGGTGAATGATTTACTAGTAAATACCGCTGTACACGATTAATTATGAACTCTGCAGAACTAGATTTTGTGATCACAAACACGGTGGCAAAGGTGTATTAATGTTAGGACCATGTGCAAAGATACCA
>JAEAOA010001224.1:2070514-2170514 GCA_016746295.1 Potamilus streckersoni
AATATTTTGTATTATTATTATTTAATACTTTAATGCTTTGCAAATATTTACACTGCAGAGTTCTCATCAGTACACATAAACAAGAGGTTTATGCATTCTGCTTTGCTACTGAATCATGGTAGAATGCAACTTATATGTAAATATTATTTAATTTTTAAGGCTGGGAGAGTCATGTTCTCCTGTTTGTGCCTTTTTTTAAATAGAAGCTGCAGTTCACAATGGATACGCCATACATGCATAGAGAAACCAAGTGAATGGAAGAAGTGTTTTGTTAAGTCTTTGACACCAGCACCAGTTCCAATTAGTTAGGAGAAAGTATTCGCACACAAAAGCTACTACCTCCAGCACCACTAATATCAGAACAGCTGGGTTTCATTCAGACCTTTGAGAGCTGCCTAAACAAACCTATCACAATAATCACATTTAAATAAACAGCTCATCACTTTGCTAGTAAAGCAAACAAATATCAGTAAGATGCTTGCCAATGCCAATGATATCTTTAAACAAGACAGCATTAATCTTAGAAAAGAAGAATTAGTAGAAAAGTGTAAACGAGTCATGCCAACTGTGACAGTGAGTGTGACTGAAAAGGAGTACCTAATGGAGTGTACCAAAAATCAGTCCAATTCATTGGTACGGCACGAGCAAAGATTGCAAAAGGAAAAATAGCAAAAAATATTTTTTCTTTAAAAAAATTATTTAATGATACAAATGCATTATTTGTCATCTTTATTTCATACAAAAATGTATTTATATAATGAACATTCCATTTTATAAATATGTGAAAAGATATATGTATACAAGTCGCTTTTCATGATTGCAGTTATGGAAAAAGGCTTTTCACACATTATTAACAAAGTATCTCAGTTTGACCATTTACATATATAATTATGTACATGAAAATTGAAACTTATTCTGCATACTAAAACACAATTGTGACATTGCCTCAAAATGTATCCATTAAAAAAATTAAGAATGGGACCTGTTCTGACAATTTTAACAACACTTGAAAGAATGTCATTATGTGTTTGTGACTTAATTGAATTCACAAATCTCTCTCTCTCTCTCTCTCTCTCTCTCTCTCTCTCTCTCTCTCTCTCTCTCTCTCTCTCTCTCTCTCTCTCTCTCTCTCTCTCTCTCTCTCTCTCTGAATTTTAACTGATGATAGTTTCAAGACTGTTCCACTTCACGGACAGAAAGCTGCTTTTTTCTCCTTTGTAAATGCTGGCAAGGTCAACTCTGCAGAACATTCAGTTGCCACGTCTTCTTGAAGAGTAAAACCCTGTCTGCCAAAAATTTGATTCCCCAGGGTAATTAAATGCTCTGCTGATATTGATATATCCTGATCTATTTGATATTTCAATATCAGAAACACATCCTCCCCGGACCTTAGATAAAACACAACTGATCCCAAAAGATAAATGCAACAAAAACCTTCACTGTTGTGTGGGTTTTTCTTCTTTATTTGCTTTGTTTTTTGTTGGATTTCATTTTTTTTGTAGCTACTGTAGCTTAAATAATCTTTTGGGATTTCAATAAAAATTTCAAAGCAGTTAATTATATTATTCAAACGCAAAAAAAAAAATGCATCTTGAAAACATCGGGAAAAGTTGTAAAAATATTATCTCGCTCTGGCCAGTGAATCACAAACATGAAAAAAACGACAAATTTTCCTTTTCCAAACTATGGTTTGTGCACCCACAAAAACTTCAATTCTTGTGCATATCTTAAAATGTTGTATAACTGTCTCACACGTTTCTCACGTCACTAGAACAATATGGCGGTTGTTTTCACCTCGGCGGTCGTAATTAAGCACTGACGTGGAAAAGTGCCCGGTTTCCCGACCCAACCAAGTGTTCGCGGCGTCTTTATGGTCCAAGTATTTATTAGTTGCAGCGTCATGATTTCAATGATATTTTTTGGTCCAGAATTCATATTTGAGCAGCATGAATGCAGCTTTTTCATCTGACCGAGTGTTACTGTGATATTTACGTAATAAGACATTATAACATTATGAGTAATTTAATTACATATTTTCCACTATTACTCGCATTGGTCTACTACCTCCATCAAGCAATAATAATTTGATAGTATAAAATCCAAATCGTTACCACTAGCATGCACGTGTATGTTAACGTCTGAATAAATCCACAGGTCCAGTGAGAAATAATATCGGATACAACATCGAGAAATCCCGCTGAGATATCTGCAGGCAAGAGTCAACATTCTGAACACGCCTCAGTAATCTCACAGCCTGTAGCTGTGTCTCTGGTCATTGTCAGCTACAAAAGAGTAGATTTACCACCACAGTTCATGAACGATAGCAACTGCATGTGTTCTGTAACTGACGGATTCATATTTAGTATCCATAGCATATGTTTTGTTAGTGTCACTTTACCAGCAACATCATCACCACCACACACCCCAATGCCCCAGATTGTTTCGTTGTCGCTGGCCTTCGAACCAATCAGAAGATACTTTTTCTAACATGTCCACACAATTTGAAGATATGTGACAATGGTATCACACATAAAATTCCACCATCGGCGTTAACCTGAGATCACCGTGCTGAAAATCCCAAGTTGATTTCTGGATTAACACTCTGCAGTGTCGCGAAAGGAGCGTCTGTGCGATTTTTCATTGCAGCTGGTTTTGGATCAACAGAGCGAACTTGATTTAATTATACCGTCGTCGGGGTTGTCGGTAATACCTTTCATGAACATTATGGACGTACCGATGTATCGGGCCAGTCCGATAATTGTCGTAGCAACATCAACGTTATTGAGTCATGCTTCGATTTTTCCACAATCAATGATATATCTAGCACTGTTAAACAACGCCAAAATACCATTGTTAACGGATCCACATCGTTCATTTGCTACATATGGGGTATTATCATCTTTCACAAGTTTACCTGAACTTAAATAAATGCATTGGTGGACAGTAAATACCTGGATATATTGAAAGTTCGATTCGTCCTTCGTTCTCATGCTTTATAAGAATAATATTGCAAATCACGCACGTACTCATTCTTGACTACTGGTGCATCCATGTCAAATGCTAGATGAGATGAACATTTATATTTATATTCGCTGTCGCCTTAAACGCGATGTTCTAAAAACCGATCAATAAGTGATTGATCTGCGGCGACGACGGGCCAAACCGCTTCCCACTATTAGATTAGGAGTTTGTTTTTCTATCTGTACGGTGTCTTGTTGTGTCAAGAACGGCACTCAAGCTAATTGTTTCAACTTTTCATTCGAAGCTTGATTTATTATATTACTGACAGTTTCTGTTATCACTTCGGTACTGGACAGTTTTACCGGGTGTCATTTTGGTCGTCTTACTAATCACGCGAGTTGTCCTTGATTGCGGAGAATGCGTTACAAGCGACATCACCAAAACTGCTAATACCCTCATCAGAAAGAACTTAGACGGCTTTGATTCCTAATTGTAGTTCTTACTCTTGGTTGTCTTCTTTCTTTTTTTAAAGTTTACTCTTCATTTGTTATTATTTTCGTTTTCTTTCCTCCTGTATTTGTCCAATACCCTCATCTACTGTTTGATTTTAAAATCTTTATCCTAACTTGCGGAGTATCGGAAGCAATACGTACTTACACCAATCGAACTACTTTTCAGACTTTAAAATAATCAGGTTTTACATATTCTTCTCTTTTATTCCACCCAAATGCAGCAAGTCCAATATTTTGTCTTTATCCTTGATAGATGCAGTATCGTTCGGTGTATATATATATATATATATATATATATATATATATATATATATATATATATATATATATATATATATATATATATATATATATATATATCAGACTAACTTTTGGTGGCTGATCTTCTGGTTCCGGTTCTTTTTCTGGTGTAATACAATCCTTTTTATCACCCATCTCAAAAGAAGTCTCGTCAATAGTTTATAATAATTTTGGTTGTGCATCATCAATCTCTGTATGTCTGTGGTTGCTTTGTTCTTTCTACTATTTTCCCAGATGATTTAGCGGTTTGTTCAAATTAAAGAAGACCTTTAGTTTGCTTTTGCTACCAGTTTAAACATTCGTTCAGCACCTTCCGTATATTCAGCATGAACTTACTGACCTTACTGTAGCTGCTGTTTAACAGGATCATGGACGGAAAGATATTTCTTAGTGGCTTCTAGTCGTTGTCGAGCTAGTTTAGATTTACGAGATTCCTTAGCGCAGAATTACTCATTATTTATATAGAAACGATTTACTTACACATAAGATACAATATTTCAGTATATCTAGTAATGTTACAGTATTTTCAACCCCCAAACTACAACACTAGGATCCCATTGTAATGAGTAATTTAAACAAATCTTGTCAACAAGCTTCAGATTTTGTATATAAAAAAAAACTCAAATATTTTTAGACCTGAATAGGTGAATCACGATGGAGGGGTGGCTAAAAGTTTGACGCTACATATTATTGGTCGCTCACTCCAATGCTTCTGCTTGTGAATTCTTGCAAGTTGGAATTATAATTATTACTTCTTTTATTTTCAGATGAAAGAACATCTCATATATGGGACCGAAAACCAATTTATCGACATCTGGAGCTAATGAGAATGCGAAGCTACAATAACTCTAAAACCTACACCAGCACGTCCAACCATTCCTCTCACTCTGAACATTAAAATATTAGCTATAAATTAGCTGTTTGGGTTATCACGATGAAGCAGTAAAAGTTATGATCAACCGCGGTAACCTTGACTATTTCTCACCCATATTTTGCTAACTTACTTCTCTTAACTACGTCTAGTTTGTCGCAGTCATGTCGTCTCAGTCATGTTATTCATGGGCTAGGAACTACTTCTAAAAACCCAAACAATATATATATATATATATATATATATATATATATATATATATATATATATATATATATATATATATATATATATATATATATATATATATAAATCACCCACATAGTGACTGAACGTTTGTTTCAAACCTATTTATGCATACAATATAAAATATTTCCACGCACACACATTGAAGCTTTAATTACTCTAGACACAAAATTCCACAAAACATGATGATCTGTAGCTTAGTAAATTTTCAGGTGAACATCATTAATTGCATCTAAAAGAAATTTATTATTTTTAAATACTTCGTGTGAAACGAATTAGGTCATGAAAGCAACATTTAATAACTCTGACACGAGAATTTACTTCGCTACAGGGAGGATAAAATTCAACATGCTCTGTGGAATGAACTGTAACAAGAAAAACCCACCCTTCTATACATACAGGCTATATACATCACTGACTACGGAAATCCAAAACCGCAACTAGTACAAGTCACATGGGACATGTAAGTATTCAACACCGATTATTTCAGTAATGGGTGTCATTTGTTAGAATTTGATTCTACATACCTTTAAGAGGCAAGTATTTACTTCACTTGGATTTGCATACATCCATATTCCTTTGGAAATTCATTATTTAGACGCCCCAAAAGGTTCATATGGCAAAATCATTGTTAAAGTATGCAGACAGTTTTGGGCGATATGAACCTAAAGATGTGATCCAGTACAATTTGGATCGAATGTAATGTTGCATATTGATAAAGAAATAGACATATTGATAAACATTGCTCGATTGTGACGGTTCTACTCGACGCGCTCTTATTTTGACCCATATTTAGTACATAGCGATTGATAATTTTCCTCTAAAGTTTCTTGGTAACAGTTATGGTGCAAAGCATTCAATAATCAGGACTGAATACACTTTGGTTAATGACAATTCGTGGTAGATTTTTAAAGAACAATTTATATTTAATTGTAAAATGATTACATGCGCATACGTGACCCATGTTACCCCTACTATAGAAATGTATTGTATCTTACATGCGGTCTTCAAACTTTGTCAAACACCCCCAACCAGCAAGAATTCCAGCACGTAACAATAAGATTGGTTCATTATATGCTATTCCACAAATAGATTTGCAAGAATATAATGAATTAGAAACACCACACAGAACTGTTCTCAGTATTGAGATCTTTAATACCTCCAAAGAACTTTGGTTTATTAGAATTGAAGAAAGTTAAAAATTAAACGTATAAAATATATTACGTACTTATTGATGTTTTCATATGACATCCGATGATTGATCCGTGATATTATAGTAATAATAAAACTTGGTTTTATTTTTCTAAATTTTCATGCATAGAACTTGTTTACATAAGGTCGAAATGTCGCCCAATAATGTTCGTGTTAATGTGCAGTCATTTTTGAAAAGCCAGTTGTACGTAGCTCAAGAGGCTCATTCTGCAATGCTACCAACACATAACAACTATAAAATTGACCGCGTTGCTTATAACACTGATTTGACAAGTTTTACTAAGCAGGTATAACCAAACTTCGGCTTTTTATTAGACACGTGTTATATAAAAGATGACAATTACAAACGGCGAATGCAAATACAGAAGTAAATAAAATGATTACATATGGTATATTGCAATTTTGCTCATGCCACAATAGAGAAATTGGTTTTAGTGTTACATGTCTTCCAAAACGTTTAAGGTAATATTAGCATAAAATGAGAAATAATGCATTATACATGTTTTCAAATAACTTTAAAAGCGATAAAAAGTTTGATTCCACCATCCCCACCAAACTAATTTAGATAGATCGTGCACGATTTTGACAATGTAAACGTTTTAATGGCTGAAAGAAATAATCATATGACAAAAGCACATTTTTGTGGGGCATGTATCTAACACTGTCCAAACGCTGGCAACGTTCTTAACTTCCATAAACCAAAGAAATATCTTTTTAAGTTTGTATATGACTAGTATGGTAATAGCTGTATTCAAAAATGCCTTTTTCCCCACTGTCTTAATTGTATGAAGAAGTTACAGGCAGGTTTCTAGCGAAATTGTATATATTTGAAAATTGTGTTATCGTCTCTGAACGTCGGAAAATGACAACAAAAAAAAAAAACGATATTATATACTGTCTCAAAAAAGTCTTGTGGAAACTTTGTATTTGCACAATTAATTACATGGCACATATTATTATTATGAGGGTCTTCAACATTGCTTACGTTATTTAAATGTGACAAGGTTTTGTGATTATTAAATGTTGTTTGTTATTCTTGCTGTTTGTAAAGGAGAGATATCAGACATGATGATTTTCTAAATGCATCAATACTTTTGTTCCATCATAATTAGTCGTGGTTTATTGTGGACTGGTTACTATAGTTGTCCTGTCCACTGTAATATAAGTTTCTATTTACGTTTCAAAAATTAAATATTAACAGTTAAATAACAAATAGATAAGGATATTTAATTGAGAATGTTGAATCCAATTTGCTGTAAGATCTAATTTTTGTCTTTCCTCTTATTTTTCCACCGCTTAGAAAAGATTGTTTTCATAATTTTCTTGATTTCTTATCTTCTATAGAAATATGACATACTAAATAACTATGACTTTCATTACTTCTATAGAAATATGACATACTAAATAACTATGACTTTCATTACTTCTATAGAAATATGACATACTAAATAACTATGACTTTCATTACTTCTATAGAAATATGACATACTAAATAACTATGACTTTAATTACTTCTATAGAAATATGACATACTAAATAACTATGACTTTCATTACTTCTATAGAAATATGACATACTAAATAACTATGACTTTCATTACTTCTATAGAAATATGACATACTAAATAACTATGACTTTCATTACTTCTATAGAAATATGACATACTAAATAACTATGACTTTCATTACTTCTATAGAAATATGACATACTAAATAACTATGACTTTCATTACTTCTATAGAAATATGACATAATAAATAACTATGACTTTCATTACTTCTATAGAAATATGACATACTAAATAACTATGACTTTCATTACTTCTATAGAAATATGACATAATAAATAACTATGACTTTCATTACTTCTATAGAAATATGACATAATAAATAACTATGACTTTCATTACTTCATTATCGCCTATTGATCATCATATCAAAACTATTCTTGAACTTACTGATAAAAAGAGGTTGCAACAACAAAACTTGGCTGCGAACGATCTTTTCATTCAAAATTGTAGAAACAAAACGCTCTAGCTAAATGGATAAAAAAATTCCTGTTGCTGTTCCTGTAATTCCTAAACTAGTAGCTGCTTCGCCCATATATAACCTGAAACATTTGTTGTGGGACTTTTCTACCTTCTAGCACTTCCATTATCATTTATATTTTTGATCAACTCCTTTGCAAGTTTATCATTTGCAACCAAAATGTGTCATTATCAGTAGGTGATAATAACGGTTAAACCGTTGGCGCATTTAATATTTGTTTTGCTTAAAGCTGACCATGCAATAGACAGTTTAGCAACGGAACTACTGTCAAATATATCAGTCCTCTTCAGTTTGCTTGTCTCACTGTTGTCATGAATTCGCTTTTATTTCCTTCTCTTACTTCTGATTTTAATATTGAATTATAGTTTTGTTAATTAGCATATATGTTGGACTTAAACTATTTCTTGTTTAGTACTGTAATGTTCAAATTTTGATAAAAGTGCACTCGATGCAGGAAGAATTAGGTCTAGTATAAGTAAAAAAGAAACTAGTAAATTTATGTTTGGAACTTACAGCGAGAAAAGATAATGGATAATTAGAAAAAAAAATAATGGACTTTGATATTTCATATGATTTCTTAAATATCGAGTTTTCTCAATCAATGTTCAATTTACAATTTCTTCTTTACAATGTTTTGCATCATCTGTATTTTGCTTTACAAACCCCATTTCGTTTCCAAGTTTTTCATTCATTTAAAAAATATACAATGGTAAAAGATAATTTAATAAAGTGTGAAATCGATGGCCAATAGCGGCCAACAAAATATAATATAAAATAAACATGAGTTTGTACTTCTACACATTTTGTATATGACGGATCTACATATTAAAGCAAGAAAAATCAGTACATGTACACATTTTGCTGAAATGCGTACATAAACGGATCTAAATATCAGTGATATGATCAAGAACGATAAAATAGTGAATTTTTGTATTGTGTGATAATTAGGAATTAGGAAGCCAAGACAATGTTGTCTTTGGAAAACATTTACCGTATGTATGTATGTATGTATGTATGTATGTATGTATGTATGTATGTATGTATGTATGTATGTATGTATGTATGTATGTATGTATGTATGTATGTATGTATGTATGTATGTATGTATGTATGTATGTATGCATGCATGCATGCACATGCATGCATGTATGTATGTACGTTTGTGCCACAAATAACAACTTCAGTAAAAGTAGTTATTTGTTCTCTTGCACAATAAAGTATATGTTGTAACAGACTGATACTTACTGTCATTAATATCAGATTTGAACAGCTAATAATCCATGAATTCAGTTATTGATTATATATATATATATATATATATATATATATATATATATATATATATATATATATATATATATATATATATATAACTCGATGCTCAGACAATTTTCTGCACACTTATGGGTTTGAAGGAGGAAAATCTCTTATGACGATATTGGCAAATTTCCTCTTCAACAATTATCCCTTAATATAACAATTCTCAACAACGAAATCTGTACAGCTCCTATATTGCTTACGTGTATTGCTCTCAGTGACCCCATCTTCCTTGGCAAAACCATTACGCAACATTTGACTATTGGTTATGCTTCATACGCAAATATTAGTCTTAAAGCATTAATACATTGGATTTTCTGTTTATCATTATCGCATACAACTCAGTCTCCTCCCCACTTCCTTATTCATTTTTTGTATTTAAAGGTAGCAAAAAGAAATACAGTTCGGGAAAGCACAAGCTACAGTTTATCAAATTTATTTTAATTTGAGTAACTGCATCTTTGAAGAATATCCTCTGCAGATACAACGCCGTATGTTGTTAGGTAATTAAATCGACAATGTTGAAAATGTCCACAAAAAATAGCAAAAACATTATATCCAGGTAAAATGGAAGAAGTAAAACTAAGCATCCAGGTTAAATCTATAAACAGAGCAACTTATTCATGTACATTAGTATTTGACAAATTTTATTTAAAAAGGCATGATTAAGCAAAGAATTTATTATTTTTAAAAGTTCAACTCAGAAAGAAATATACAACAGTTTAACAAGGCACAGTATTCTAATTAAAAATGATAAATGAGAACTTTCTAATGTAAAATAACTAAACTACTGTAGAATTTCGAATAACTAATAAGCTCAGTTTTGTTAGATTAATCATTTTAAATAGCCTGAAATGTCAGCGCTAACAGTCATGTTAACTTAAATTACCGACGTTTCATCCTGCGCAGACAATTAATTCTGGACCATTTTCTTCAGTTGTAGAAACTTTAAAATTAGGCAGGATAATCATGATGATGTAATATATTGAACGGAGAGTAAAACATCGTTAGTATGAAATATTTCAATAAAAACATTACGATTTGGGTTATTATGTATCCCTTTATGTGTCAGACTTGCTTAGTTGTTGTTTATTATTATTTATTTCTGGTTTTTGATGATGTTGATTTTTATGCATATTCCCTGACGTTTCTGGCTCTGAAGAGGGAACATGTTGGTTATTTGTTGTTTATTGTTATTGTTGTTG
Source organism: Potamilus streckersoni (assembly GCA_016746295.1). NCBI lineage: Eukaryota > Metazoa > Mollusca > Bivalvia > Unionida > Unionidae > Potamilus > Potamilus streckersoni. Next base: position 2,081,186 of record JAEAOA010001224.1, read on the forward strand.
CTGCTGCTCTTTCTGTTCGTTCTGTATTTTTTCTCTGTTCTATAACCTTCACATTCGTTTGGAAAATATTCTTATCTCTCTTACATGATTTTGTCCCTTTCTTTCTTTCGTTTATCTCTTGTCTTGGGTTAATGGACAATTTTCCAGCTGTTTGCACTTTCTGTAATAAATATAGACTTTGTACTATGTCTTGACTATTAATAAAGAAGACTGATTTCATTTCCCCATCTATTATTATTTATTTTTTTTAAATTTTCAGGATTCTTTATCCCGTTCTTAATCGGCTAAGGGCGTGGATGCCCATTAAATATCGTATTCGTGACCTTGATCGTAATGGGTGATGGTTTCATTATGTCGAGTTTCTCCTTCCATAACCATTTATCCATATTTTACTACTGGTTGTGCTCCCTTCCATCTTTGGATATGTCATTCTAATTCTTTCCTATTTAATGTCTTATCTTGGTTCACAAAGTCCTTGACCCTCAGCTGCAAGGCAACCATGACCGCCACCATTGACTATCTACGTTCGAAAAGAATTTCACACTTCTATAAAAACATTCCAGGAAAAGTTCCTCTTTCGTTTCAATCCTTTACTTGTTCTAAAACACTTTTCAGACTTTAGATATTAAACTTATAAACTAAGTATTATTTTGAAACCTAATGCCTTCACCGTTTTCGGCCGTTCTGCAATGTACCGCTATTACTCGCTGTAGATCGATTAAAATTTTTGAATCTTTGCAAGCCTTTTTGTCCAATATGGTTCTGTGAAAACAAAAGCTTTTTAGTGGATTTATGTGGTTCATACTGGTTTGGTTGCTTCAGTGGTTAATCCAGTCGAGTGTGTCAAACCTCGGATGACTCATACCAGAGATATAAAATCATCCTATATATTCCTACATTATGAAATACTTTGCAACACTTATAGTTATTACAAAGTAGTAATTTTATATCGAAACTGCAAAAAATGCCTTTAACAATCTTTTGTAAACAATTAAATTTATAAGCTGTATTTCTGTAACTCGGCAATTAGCACTGACACCAAAGTCATCAGCTCATGTTGATCTTATAGCCTTGTCTCGAATGCTTCTTCATATCTTTCGCATTGAAGATTTACAGTTTTAGTGTTTATTTTTTAGCCCTCTCTGTCGGCTTAAAACTAAACTCGTCACTGATATGAAAACCAAGTTATCAATTTACCTAGTACCATTCTACTCACACCGATATATAGATACACGAAAACTAGAAGACAAAAAACATGCTAGTGGGCAAACAGTATGGGTGTATTGACATAGATGCACAAAGTCAATCATTTTATTCCACATGACCGATATAATGAGCGTGATGATGCAGTGCACGTGTCCAGATAAGAACATGAACACCCAGACGGCCTATTTCTGCAGAAAATTGGTCCTTTCTATATATGGATCTGGTGTCCTAACCTCAGATGATATAGCGTTCTATTTCAAAGGGACATCACGATGAATGCTGTGGAAAGTTTGTTATCTACACGCTATTTAGTATCTTATGTTTTTCGGGTAAGTCGCCAGCATAATCTGAATTATGACTGACGTTATTGTGAGATACATTTATAGACGACTCTATTACTGAGGAACGATAATTTTGCAAAGATTTTGGCAAGCCAAAATGACTGAGTTAATGACATAATGCATTTGTATCAATTATACATTTCTTTCCTCAATCTATATTGCTGATTACATATTTCAAACTAAATTAATGTAATTAGACTTATGCATGACACCAATATAAATTATATGCTTTCTTCAAATATTAATATATTTGTTAAAACATTTTATTCTTTTATATATGTTGTTCGTTATTACAGTAACGTACATTTCAACTAAAACTATAATTTCCCTGTATTCAACATCAAGGCGTGTAGTATTTAATTATATGTCGATAGACGTAAAGTCACAATGAATGCAATGTTATCTACACCATAGATTCTGCAAAATATGAAGATTTTTTCCTTTCAAATTCACGAAAGAAACATTTATTTAAAACATTTATTTCTGTCTGCAAGAAACGGGATATTGTTTCACAAATAAACAATGACCAAACGGCAGTTGATGCTAACCATTCACTGGACATCGTAATTTTTAAGATGTTTGTAATAATTCAAAGAGCAAACTAAAACTAATTTTTTTTCTGATTTTATGGAGCATACCCAAATAGCATAAAAACATTAATGTGATAGCCCTTAATCCTTACAAATGTATTGTAATCGTTAAAGCAGTTTTATATCCACAATAACCAGTTTCAAAACTTACATTAGACTATCTGTCATTTAAATTATTTCTGAGAAACTCGTATCAGCGGTTGCATAAAACCACTTCTCCATACTAGTGCATGAAAATAATTTGGTTCCAGTGTGGTCCCTTGACTTTTGACTTGACCTATGACGCTTAACCCGTGCTTCTTGTTTTTTTGTGCAAGGCCAAAAGTGTTTTAATTGTTTTGCTTGCACACTCAACCTTGGCACCGACCTAAAATTTTTGTATAGCAGCAGACGCACGGACACCAAAATATATATGATAAAATGTCAGCGCCTATCCACGCATTTAAAATAAAAAGATAAATTTTTTTACATATATATATATATATATATATATATATATATATATATATATATATATATATATATATATATATATATATATATATATATATATATATATATATATGGCACAAAATTGATATTTTGCATACTTATTTTTTTAATTATGTCGAAATGACCAAAATGGCCAAATATATTTTTCAACTTAAATAGCTTTTTGGTGATTTGTTCAATTCAGCTATGCTATTTTTTAATGTTGTTAATAATAATAATAATAATAATAATAATAATAATAATAATAATAATAATAATAATAATAATAATAATAATAATAATAATAATAATAAAATTCAGGTTTTATTAAATTTCAACATATTTTGTCCATTTATCTGATTTGTATTATCTATAAATATAATCCTTTCTATTTAACATTTATTTTCCCTGAACCAACTTATTCCCATTCTTTACTAACCATATTATTCCCCTTCTTTACTAACCAGATTATTCCCCTTCTTTACTAACCAGATTATTCCCATTCATCACTAACCATATTATTCTCATTCTTTAGAAACCTTTAGATTTTTTTTGTCTGGTGCTGTTAGAGGTTTTACAGTAGTAGAGGAAAACCAGGTTTTCAAATCACTTTGTTTTTTTTACCCTCCAAACAAGTATAAATTATAGTCCTAAATTATCCCCCACCCCACCCCCTTTTTTCCAAAATAAAACAGGGTTTTGACTCACCCTCCCCCACCTCTTTTTTCCCCCTACTACTACTATGTAAACAGGTATTTTGTAACCAAACAAAACAACAGGTGTTGGAATGCGATAAGCTCTTTACACAGAGGTGACTAATTTGTTAGAACAGCGCATGTGTGGAATACAATTATTCTAAAGACGGCAAACGGGTTTTTACCACAAGATAACAGGATGAAAATTAAACTGTGTATTAGAACGTTTCAGTTAACAAGGTGGAAATTAAACTAGCATTAGAATGAAAATGATATTATTTTATATCTCGTTACCAATGATTAATGTTTCAACTGTTGATATTAAAAATATTTCACTATCACGACTATAGATACTAAATTTTACTTTACCACTCACACAGCGACGGGACTCAAACAGATCTTTCATTTCTGGTTTGTTCAGAGGATATTTTTTGTTGATAAAATATACCTTTGACCGATCGAGATCAATTGTGAGTTTAGTATAGTTTTGTTGGCTAATGGGGCTGTGAAAGTTTTTAAATTCCGTTAGCAACTTTTGATACAATTGTTCGAGATAATTGAAATACATGCTGTCATCAGATCTGATGAGCGAAAGTTTTAACTTGTCACATGTTCCATTAAAACATATACCTGATGTTTCATTATTAAATTCAACTGTCAATTGTTTACCGTCCATCATTAGATATTTGATGTTACTAGTATAGCTATTTGTCATTGTCAAATTTTCAAACATTATTTTATAAGTTTAGATAAAATTTCAGTTGGAAAAGATAATGTCGAGTATAGATCTATCATCATAACAATACCCAAGGGCAAATGTATCTACCCCATTTTCACAATAGCGTTTGTCATCAAAATTATACAATCCACGTTTGATAATGACATCTGTTTCGAGTTTATGATGATTAGTTCGAATTGCCATAGCTCTCATAAAACTAACACCACCATCAAGCGCATACCTGTAGTCATCAAATTTCATAAACTTTTTAACAAAATCACGAGGAAGACCTTTGGCTTTTTTCGTTATTTTATTATTATCTAACAATACGGCATACATTTTACTACGTAATCCGATAAAGTATTTGATAGCGCTCGAGTTCATTTCATCTTTAAACTTACCAATAACCTTTTTATTTGTGTCGTCATGAAATTTACTGTCACGTGGATAATCGGAAAGATCAAACAGATGTCGATTATTATACATATCCTGATAGATGTCCTCACATTCGATTTCATATACGAGTGAATCAGTATCAGTAAACAATAATCTACTAGCCGGCCACTGATTTTTAACAAAAGTGTAATGAAAATCGTACATCATCCACTTTGATAAATCTAACACTGCAGCTCCAACATAGATCGGCTTGTTTAGTTTTAGATTTGTTTTTCTTCTTTGTATCGCAACAAGATTTTCATTAAATATTTTCATGCTCACAAAATCATCGTCTGACACAAGTTTGTTTCTGCGATTGACATCATTAACTATTTCAATATTTACGCGTTTCCTAATATTCTCCATCGTCTTACCAAAAACGGAATTGTTCATCAGCTTAAAAAAGTTTTTCTCAAACTCTGTTTTCGCTACAGCTCTTCTTGAAGTGTTCGAGTTAATGTAACCTCTCATCCACGGCGACTGATTAAATTTTAGTACACGATGAACTTTTCTCAACACAAGACCAGCATCGACTGCTTGTTTTAAAACTTTGTAATGCAAAACGTAATTTTTCTTATCAAGTAAATTTGGTACTAGTTTCTTGACCATGGAATGTTGCCTTGGTGATGCTAACGCTTGTTGTTCTTTTGATAACAAACTATAATCTATTACCATCGATTCCGCACAGAAAGGGTAATCATTATGTAATTTGTGTAGCGAATTTGGATAATCAAGATCAACTTCAACGAAATAGGAAACATCGTCGGGTATCTTTTTTTCTGTCTCTGATAGAAATCGATCAACCGTGATCCAATGAAATCCGCTAAAAGGCATTGGTTTTGCCATCGAACCACCGTAAAGATTATTACAATCTAGATAAATTATATACTTCGAAGGAAGGTCAGGGTTATACTGTTTCAGGTATTTGTTGTTTGTTTCAGCATATTTTTTTGTTATCACGCTAATACCACCTCGGATACCTTTTTCGATAAAATTGAACATATCCACATCTGTCAGTAATTCTAACCTTACCTTACTAAACTTTAGCAAAGCATCCCATGACAACCCAGGGGCAGAATAATACCAGCAAGGATCTAGTCCATAATTATTATAACTCACTTCACGAAAACTTTCAAAAACATCTGCTAATAATAACACGTCAGTTTTCAAGTACAAATCATGATAATCACCAAAAGTCTTACAATCAAACTCTTTCCAGATATCTTGTGCATACCTGTACTCGTCATCGGTTATATTTTCGTTTTTAAGTTGTGAGTAAAATTTGTCTTTGTCAGGTAAAGATATTTCATCAAATTTACTCCAATCGTCGAGGTATTCGTATGGAAAAACTCCTTTTTTAGCTAGTAGATTAAATTTATCTCCAAAACAGTCTCTTAGGTTATCAAATTTACTACAACCTTTCACTAACTCATCTAACGAGGCTGCCATAAACTGCAGGCTGTCAATAAAACGTAATTTACCTAGCGTAACTGACATGTACTTTTCAAAATTATTTGGGATGCATTTGATGACGTTATCGAGTTTTAGATGAGCTTTTATCTCAGGATTACCAAAAGCTTCTACTATAATATGGCTATCATATCCTCGAAAATTGTGAAGAATAACCGGAATAAAATCTGGAGCATGAAATTTTAAATTACACTGATTATGAGCCGCTCCACGATACTGTCCAGTCAAATGACAATGGTCATGTACTTTTTTATCATCGTCAAAAGCTTTTTCACAAATATGACAAATTTCTGCTTGCTCGTGATTGGATTCTTGTTGAGGTGTTAATTTTAACATTGGCGTTACTTTTTTCAAATGAGTAAATATATTATCAACTTCATTAATCAACTGCTTGAGAAGCCAAACAGCTGGATTTTTACCACGATATAATTTGATTGATTTAGATAATCTAGAATCAGTACAACAAACTACCTTATACGCTACTCCACACGGAACATGATTTTGAACTTTTCTTGTACTCGATTGATTAGGATTATTTTCTACACCAAGTACAGGTTGAAGTAGGCATTCGAAATCAGCGTATATGACGAAAGGAATTTTTAGTTTGTGATTATGATGGACAAACTGTAACACACTATCTTTTTTAGATGGCATTGTTATTCTTTGCACATCACTACAGTACTGCAAATGCTTTTGTAATGTTTCATTGTTTGTACAGCCATGCAAGCAGCGGTAACAAAAGAACTTTTTGTTCTTATCCTTATTGTACTGTCTACCAACTAGTCCGTTAAAGTTTTTAATCCAAACATAATGATTTTTGTAGTACAGTAAATTTATAGTTGATTGTGAAGCTTTTTCTGAAATATATCTCGGATATACGTCCTCCTTTTCATCTAATCCGAAAACGTTAATTGAAACATTATTCTGCTTTTCAAATTTTGGTATTTGATTTTCTGCCACTGGAAAGTTAATATCTTTAAAATTTAATCTAGACACATGACTGATATACCTTTCAACACGAGTAGCGTTTTTTTTCTGCTGGAAATAGTGCGGAAAGAACAGCCCATTGGAAACATTTGTTATCTACGTTTTTGATGTTTATACAACATCTTTTACTTTTTATTTTTGGTGGCAGGTCGACGTATGAACTACCTCGTAATACATTATATTTCATCGTGTGAAACAATATTCCTTTGATCATTTCAAACTTCCAACCCGAACCTAATTGACTAAATTCCTCTATTTTTTTCCAAATTTCTTGGTGTATTTCATCAGATAGTGATAACAGATCAGTCCCAAGCAAAACACGTCTTGATTTTGCGTTCATATAAGGTTCTGCAATTTCCTTGTTAGTTAATTCTTCCATTATAACTAACTTTGAAAATATAACATGATATTGCACAAATAATCTGATACTTTTGTGTTTTTCGAGCTCATATTTTACAATTGTCTATAATAGGTGGTAAAGATTAGTTGCAGTAAAATTTACTAAAACAATTTGATTATCAAACTGATAACTATTATCAAAACCTGCAAAAGCAGTCGCTATTTTATTAGGTTCTCCCATAAAGCTTCTCTTAGCTATATCACGCAATTTTAACATTATTATACTATAATGTAATATCTAATTGATAATTTTTCACACTGCGCATGCGCTAAAAATCAATTAGAGATAAAAAATATCTCCTATAATATAATGACAGCAAATCTAACAAACACATGTGAGCAAGAAGCATATCAAGTTCACCCAAAACATAACTTTACCTCACACTGCGCATGCGCTAAAAATCAATTAGAGATAAAAAAATATCACCTATAATATAATGACAGCAAATCTAACAAACACATGTGAGCAAGAAACATATCAAGTTCACCCAAAATATAACTTTATCTCACACTGCGCATGCGCTAAAAATCAATTAGAGATAAAAAATATTACCTATAATATAATGACAGTAAATCTGACAAGCGCACGTGAGCAAGAGATTTATCAAATTCACCCAAAATATAACTTATACGCTGGAAATGTAATTGGTTCGGTTATTAACATTAAAACTAGAATACCTGTTGGCAAATTAACGTCAACGGGTTATAATATTAGTGTAAAGGGAGATAATGCCGAGAGGATTACAATGTTTAGAAAAGATTTTATTTACACGTTGTTTTGCGATGATATTCCAGAGGGACAGCGTGTATATCATTATAATGGTAAAGTCACTGATGATAATATTGAAAATTTATCCTTACAAGATGAGTTTCAGCCGCACCCAGTATTTGATTTATATGAGGCTAACGATCGCGGTATTATTAGAAATAGAAAAACTAAAAAAGTTCTTAGTACTATTAGCAATATGGGATATATCAGGGTAACTGTTAGAGGAACATCAACAAATCAAGTTCATTATCTTGGTCATAGGTTTGTTTATGAGGTGTTCAATGGATCTATACCCAATGGTCTTGTTATTAATCACATCAATAATATACAAACTGATAATCGATTGGAAAATCTGGAGATAGTAACGCAACAGGAAAATGTGAGAAAAGGAAAAAATAGTAATGGTATTAATTTTAGATGCCCAATAAAACCTGTTATTTCAAAAAACCACGAAACGGATGAGGAGATCGAATTCAAATCGATTTCAGCTGCGGCGAAATATTATAAGATAAATCCCGCAGTCGTAAAAATTATAGCTGATGGAGCAACAAAGTCAACTTTTTCAAGAGAATACGATGCTAGGATTGGTTTTAGATATGATATTTGATAGCTCGGTTTTAGTCAAGCAATGATGAGCAAATGCTATGATATCATCGTGATTAAATTTTAACGTTGTTACTACATTTTCATTAATTTTATCTTTTTCTGCTTCTGTTAGTAATATTTTATGAGAATCACCTTGCATTACAATAACATCAACACTATAACCCAACAAACATTTTCTTACCGCTTCGGCTAGTTCGTTATAATTTACTATATTAACTTTTTGGTGATATTTTATCTCATCGGTCATCTTATAATAATAAATTAGATAAAAATATATTATAATAATGGACTTGATGAAACGACTCGCTGAACTCTACGAAGAAGATACTAGTGATAAGGTCGTCAGCGATAAGGTCGTCAGTGATGAGGTCACGCATAGTATTACATTTTCCAAAGATTTCGTAGACAAATCTGTTGGTTATAGTGAAGATGATATTTTGTATAACAATGAATCTGATGATGATGGTGAAATAGTCACTGTTGCTGACAGATCTAATTACAGCAGATCAACAACTAAACGGTATAATGTCAAGTATCACATTGCTAAGCAAATAATTAAATTTAATTTTACCGTTGCCGAACAACAACTGTTCTGGCAGTTAATCAAACCTTTTTTAAATATCAAGATCCCAGGCCGACAGAAAAATATCAAATTCGATTTCATATTTGTCAAGATTTTTAATCTAATGACGATCTCTAACGATCGTAAGCAGTATCTAATATCATTATGTAAACCAGTAAAATGTAAATCTGTCAAACAAAAGTATGAGTTAATTTATAATAGCATTATATCATAATCTGCTTGGTTGGGATCCAACTGTTAAATTTATCACTATACCCACGCCATTTGACTAAACTTTTATCCCCTTTTTTTCTAATCACTTTCTCGATAACAAAAACATCCTGCTCAGTTTTCTGTAGTTCTTGTTCATAAAAACTACCTACAATCGGTTCCCCTGCCAGATCTTTTAAAACATATGTTACAGGTAATGTTAAAAGTACCTTATCAACCACAAATACTTCTTCGCTCCAGTTCGGAGTAAATCCTTTTGCAAATACCTTTTTCATCAAAGAAATTCTAACTTTATCACCAACCTTAAATTTATGTCTGCGGTACATGTTTTCATTTGCTAATATTGGATTTTTAACAGCTTTTTTAGGTGTCATTTTGATGGTTCGATGTTTCGTGTTATTATATTCGCTTACGATTTGAGAAAGGTCATCGATGTACCTGTTGGTGTTTTTAGCTGTCATATGTTTGTGTATTTTCTCGTTTAGCGTGCGATTAAATCTCTCAACAACAACGCTTTTACCCTCGTTTCCTGTAACATACCTTTTTATATTATTTTGTTCTAGAAACTGTTCAAACTTTTTGTTAAAAAACTCGGATCCGTGATCAGTCCAGATTTTATTTGGTTTTCTTTCTACACTCGTTATTATCTGCTTTAGCGCATCAGTCATTGAAGTCCCTGTCTTATCCGAAACAGGTACACTGAAAGCATATTTGCTAAAAACATCTATAACATTAAACAAATACCTTTTTGGAGCGCCATCAGCGCCAACATTAAACTGAGCTAGATTAGATACATCCACCAAATCTATTGCCCAGATATCATCTACACCATTAGCGACAACTTTACGTCGTTGGAACTTTTTTTTTAGGTCTGTGTAGTTCGACTGCAAGATCATCGTATACTTTATTTCCCCGATCGTGAGGTGATTGACGAGACTCTCCGAGTCCAAGTTTATATTTTGCTCCAATTATTCCCTGAACAAATTTTCTATCAAAACGTTCTCGTAGATTTGTTGGCTTCATATCACGTAATTCGTCTAACATTACTTTATCACAATCTAATTTTGAGTTTTCATGATCACGATAACAGATATCATGACGCATTGCTATTGCATCCACTTGATTGTAAGGCTCTTGTCCTGGCAATGGATTGTCGTTTTCATCTAGTTGTTGATGTAGCGGATTCCATGGACCAGTATACCGATGACCTGGCAATGTCCAACCGCCTTTTGGTTTTGGCAATTTTCCAATAATTTTATGTATATCTATACCTGACCCTATTATTTCTCTGTTGTTACAACATTGACAGTATGCGACAATTTTATTTTGCTCAATACACAAATCTCTGTCAGAATCACAGTTGCATATCATTCTATATTTTTAGTCGTCGACTAAAATAATATTAGGATAACCAGATCCTAGCGACGTCGCTGGAGATACTATCGCTGGGGACGTTTTCTTTAAAAATGTATTTTTTCTTTTTCCACAGATTGCACAAATACTTTTTAATATTATCCTGTTGTTTTTTGTTTTTTCTGTTGTTTCATTAATATTTTCTGTTTTAGTTTTACACTTGAGACAGTATGTTGACATTATTATACTTGTAAGTTTAGATAAAATTAATTGCGATCTCATCATTAGCGTGAGAAGGTTGCTTATCAAACTGTAAAATAAATTTTAAAAAGTTAAGATTTCTACTCATCTGTCGGATAAACATAATACAATAATATCCGCAAGCAGACGTTCCAACAGGTTGGAGTTGATTTGACGAATAATATACCTTTTTAAATTTTTTGTTCATATACTTTTTTATTACATCGCTTGGAGGAAGTCCAAACGAGTCAAAATAATTATTATTATAAACTGCTACCCAATGCGTGCCGGATCCGTCATTGAAATCTTGTATATAATTAACAACACATGAACTTACAGCAGATGGTGATTTTATTGCTGAGAGCTCATCTTTAGAATAAACTCCGTGAAATCCAGGAACTGCTTTTAACTTATCAATGATATCAAAATTACTCAACGGGGTCGACGAGTTCCTGGTAATGTTAGACCACGTCCGATTCCTAAAAGATTTTGCAGCAGACTTCCCGCTTGTCCCGGCAAAAGTGGAGCGAACGGAATAATTCCTCCTTGTTTTGTTTGATTGCATATGCATTTGCACTTTGGTGTTGGTGATTTTGTTTTTGTTGTTTTCTTTTTTTTTGTTGTTGGTGATTTCTTTTTCTTTTGTGGCATTATAATATATTATTTACATAAAATTTACAATTTTTTTATTCCACTTCCACGAATGATACCATTACCTTTGACTGCTTTCTCCGTTGCGCCAGATATTGCTCCAGACGCTGCTGCTATTCCTAATGTGCCTAAGACTGGTAAAAGTTTAGGTATTATTGTACTAGTTAATACTGATAATGCCGGACCAAGAAAACCACCTTCTTTTGCCATCGCTGTCATTTGTGCAGCACTCAAATTTAAAACAAAAGTTTTTTTACGATCATACTTTTTTACTTGATTTTTTGTTAGCATTAATTTTGTTAAAACACCATCAGAAATATTAGGATTGATTTTTAATGATACCTGTTCTCGCTTTGCAATAGCAGCTACTAATTTTTTGACCTGACCATCAGTCAAATACACTTCTTTTACAATATACCTTGCCATTTTATATAACAACTGTAGATTAAACTTGAACTGTCATTTTACCTCCAATAGAATCTACCGTGATAAATCTATCACTAATAACTAATGCGTATACGTACAACGGCGCTACTGGAACCGCCCCAAGTGTCCAGGTAATTTCAATATCCGCTGTGCTGTCTACAGCTCGCTCGTTATGTTTACTAACATCAAAATGAAATATAGGATAAAGCGTACGAAATTCCTCTGCTGATATTTGAGTTCCATCTTCAACATCTTGATATTTTTGCATTGCGTCAAGCAGGTACATGTACGGTCGAGAAATATTTTTATTAACGTCATCAGCAAAATTGCACTCGATAGCTCGTTCTGGATATTGCTTTGAATTTAATCTAGCGTATATTCGTCTGACATCAGCGTGGTCAAATATTGCATTATTTTGTTGTTGGTTTCCTCGTCGAGCGTGCTGTTGAAATACGACAAAGATATTTCTCGGCAGTTGTTCGCTTGATGTTGTTGTGACCCTCCATGTGTAGTCAGTAGTATTTGGAACCGCTGTCTGATATACCTTATGCTGCTTAAAGTAAATTCTATTCGTATGCTTATCAAGCGTACTATTTAATTCTGACATTTTAGTGATTGATGGTGTTATACGTGGCATCCACAAAGCAAGTTTGTTTATAATAAACTGTACATCAACCCCTCCAGATCTAAACAAGCAATCGTTTTGGTCTGCTCGATCTAAAATAAGCGTATGTTTTACTCCACGGAATACTTTATCATGATCGCGACAAAAGCCGAAAATTGTGCTTAGTGGAAGCATCATTGTAATTTGACGTGATCCTGCTGCAAGTTTTCTTCGCCTAGCAAAACCATCGTTATAGCGTGGATTTCTCACGTCAAGTGTGTTAAGAAGTAAATTTAACATCGCAGTACCGTTTGCATCTGCAGCTGGTGGTGTTATATTTAGATTATTAAAAGCTGCTGTAAGAGAAACTCTTGTAGCGTCTGCATTAGCAGCTGCACCTGGTGCGACAATAGCTAGCGCGTCTGCATTAGCAATGAGAAAATTTCTCACAATTACAGCATTTGCATCAGCATCAGCTCCATGTACTATAGCGCCTCTCTTTAAAAATTCTGTTGATTCAGCTATACCCCGTCCAGTATCTTTAAACCACATCATGTTAGTTGCAGTAGATCTCGAGTAATCGTCGGAAAACGAGATAATATTGAAAATTGTACTTGCAACTTGTAGATGACTTGAAATATCTTCTACAGTTTGATTGGCCAGTTGATATCTAGCACTTTTGAATAAACACCAGCCGTTATTTATAAGAGCTACTTCTGCTCCAACTGCAATTGCAGCAGGTGGATTGGCTACTGTCATAATCTGACCACGAACTTCTAACATAGCCTTATGTGGCAGTAGAAATACATCTTCGTCTCTAGTGTTAAAGGTTCTAATACCAGTTTTATTTGGTTCGTTAGAATTTTCATCAAGGTACTCAACAAACTCGAATTCTGTCACATCGTTGTCGATGTCATAAGTTTCTGTTAAGTCGAGATAATTTTTAACAGACATTTTATTTTATTAGATTATACAAAATTTTATTGCGGCACTGTTACTTTAGATATTAATTTTTGTATGATCTGCTCGCCCTTTGGTGATAATAATTTTTTTGTTGTTGTTATCATAGCTTTTTGAGTTTCTTTTGTTGGAGCGATTTCTGAGATAGCTTGTTTTATTTCAGATGCAGTCGGTGGATCTCCTTTTATTTTATTAGCTATTTTTTGTCCCACCGCAGTCCCAGCGGCAGATGCAGCCCCAGTTGCAAAAGCTTTACCAGCGTCAATAGCAATTGGTGCAACTTTACGTGCTAGTCCTGGAATATTTTCAATAACTTTAGTGAATATATTTCCAAAAAATCCTCCTACTATTTTTCTTCGATAAACTTTTTTCTTTGTTTCATTATATTTGATGTTGTATTATTTTTACTTTTGCTCGCGTAGATGTAAATAATAAGTTACAACTTCATTACTAACATGTAACTGTTTTCCTGATTGATCTGTCAACTGCATCCTTATACTTGATATTTGATCTTCAACGTTTAAAGGATAATATATAATATGTCGTGGAGTTATTTGCATGAGAGAACCTGGCGGAACTTCAGGTGAGAAACTGTAAATCGTTTGACCTTTGCTACCTTTTGATGTATAAGAGCCAGAAGCAGTAGAGCAATTTACTAATATTGTATTTACTTCTGTTATATTTGCTGGCAGTTCACTGTCATATGTAATAGGCTGATCAAGTGCAGTGTAAGTTTTTTCAGTAAATCCTAACAGTTGTGCAATACTTCTTTCTCTTGGTTCAAGATTGATTGCTATATTTTTCAAAGTTATCCTAGTTCGCAATGTGTTATAATTTGCTGCTAATTCAAAATTATCAGCCACACCGTTAGCTTTTGTTATGAGCTCTTTGATTGTCTTGTTTAGATCTTCAATATTATAAGCTCCTTGCGGAATTTTTATTTTTTTTGTTGTAGATATTGGAGATGTTGTAATCATAGTAAAATACATTTCATCGTTAACATCATTTTTCACGTTAGGTATAGCATTCCAGCAAGTACAAGAAATTAATCCAATTTCATATTGTTTTGTAGGATCTAGTTGGATAGGTGGAATATAATTTACTGAAAAATTTGCGCTATCTTCTGTAGACTCGCTAGAGTTTAGTAATAATGTTGTTTGCATTCCTTTAATATTATATCATTTTACAAAATTAAGTCGCCGCGATTAAGTCGCGGTGTAAAGTTTCATATTCGTCAGATGTTAATAATTCACTCGATCTTAGATGATCAAGTATGTCAATGATTTCATTATCAAGTTCAACACTAACATTCCCAGCTTCCTTTGATGATATTAATAACATTAATCTACCTATCATTTCAGTAGTTGATGTAAATATTTTTACACCAGTTCCTGTTTTTTCTTTTCTATATTTTTCTACACGAGATTTATCGTATACAGTCAAAAATTTCCTTCTAAAACTCCACCCCTTACCAAAAGGTTCTGCTCTATTTTTTTCTGCTGTTTCTTTAAACATGAGAGCAATAACACCATATCTCATTCTATCATAAAATGGAAGCATATCATTAATTTCTGTAACCGTGTTTATTTCATCTTTAGCAGCAGCTCCGTCTATTAGTATTTCATCTAATCTATCGAGTAATGTTTGATATTCTAGATCATTCCACTCGCTTTTATCATCAATATCTATTATATTTTCTTTGTTTAAAAAATCATCATATTCACTACCTTTTATCTTATCATTTGCTCTTTTTATAAAATAAAGTCTTTGCTCTCCAACTTCCATAAACTTTACAGTAAGATAACCGACTCTTTGTTGCTCCTCTTTGATATCTTTTATATCTCCTGATAAACTTGTTATAATATTTGTTATTCCTTGCGTTGTTAACTCTGCTAATCTTCGCTCAAGTTCCAGTGGATTGTTTATCAATCGATCTGTTTCAGCTTGTCTAGCAGCAGGATCAGCTATATTTGCTGTAAGTGCCTCAATTAATTTTCTTTTTTCTTCATCAGATCTGGTAACAAGTTTTGCAGCAGCTGCTTCTTGTTGTTCTTTAACAATTCCAACCAAACCTTTTTCCTGCAGTTGTTTAAGTTCTTCTTCTAACAGTGGTTTAGTTTCAGGTTGTTTACCTAATAATGCTTCAGTAACCGGCTTGAAAATTGTAGCTGTTTCTTCTGTAGCAGTTATTTGCCCACGTCGTGCTTCTTGTACTTTTTGCTTAAGTGATGCCTGAGATTGAGCAAGTTTTTTTAGATCTTCTATGTGTTGTCTGTATCTTGCTCGTTTGTCCATTATTATAATTATAAATTTTATAAAATTGAAACGCTTTACTGTAAGTAACTGTTAATACAACAGCGAAACATTTTAGTTGGATCATTTGTAAGTTTATCAAACAAGAAAAAGTTGTATTTATCTTTTGTAGCATTACGGTAAAGTTCAATAAACTTATCTTTTGTCACGCCACCGCATTGCTCGCTTGCAATATTTCTAACGTCAACATTATCCAATCCTGGAAATAAAATAAAACAACCCGTATTTCGCCTAATAAACCTGTCAACATTATAAAATCCTTGAGCGAGATAAACGGAATTACACTGTTTGTTACGTGACAGTGAGAAATACGATCTTATTTTGTTCATCTCCATGTTGTTTAGCGGAATATCATCAAAAACTACTATCTTATGTTCATCTGCATCAAGTTGATTAACTGGAATAAGATCTTCTGGCTGCCTAATTATAAAAAAATCTTCACCAGCTTTAAGATTATTACGAAGCTTGTTATTATACTCACTTAATAACTCATACTTATCTTGCTGTGGATTGATTGTGTAAATATAAACTCTATCGTAGTTAAAATTATCACCAAGAAGCAAGTTCATAAGCAAATTTGTTTTCCCCGATCCAGTTCGCCCAACAATAAGATAATGACAATCAGGAAGTTCATTGTTATGTTTATGCTTCACTAGTCTCTCTGTATCAAAGTTTAGTATCGACGATTTTGCCATTTTGTATAATATTAAACTAGTGTTGATAATTTTATCTAGGACAGTAAATAATGAGTTATTATACAAAATTTGGAACATTATTAGGAGATTTATCCACAGGTGACTTATCCAAATATGCAACTCTTGATCGGCTCAAAAATGAAATCAATAATTTACTAAATCTTACCAGCGTAGATCCAGATGAAGTCGTCATTTTCCAGGACAAAGAAGGACGATTAAAGACGAGTAACGTAAAACTGTCAGATGTAGTTGTACGAAATACTGCTGCGATTGCTAATAATATCGTTACTTTTAACAATCTAGGTAATATACAAGATTCTGGTAGGTCAGTTAATGATTTTGTTAAAAAAGATGGTGATGTATTTAGTGGGAATATTGTTATGAAACAAAATAAGATTACAGATCTTGGAAACCCAACTGAGGATGGGGATGCTGTCACTAAAAAATACGTCAATGATTGGGACGCTTCAATTACTAATGAAATCACAGCGCTCAAAACTGATTTTACCAGTCACGTGAACACATTTTTAAGTTTTCGCAGAAACATAAACAAAATTAGAGATGAATTTTTTGGAAATCCATCAAATGTTAGTATTACACTCGCTAATATTAACACAAATCTCAATGATATTAACACAAAACTCAATGATATTATTAGTGGAATTCCTAATATTGCTGAGACAACGAGTATGATTAAAATTCCTCACAAACAGATTAAAAATATTGTGTATACTGTTGCATCTGGGTCTAGTACATGGACGAGGCAAAATAATTCTATCAAATACACTGCAGAAGTTACTGGTATGTATAGATTGTCAGTGATTAGCACTGTAAATTTTAAAATATATACCACATCATCTTCATTACGTAATTTTAATAGGTCTTCTGGAACTGTAATTATATTATTACTAAAAGGTATTGAAAAAGAATTTTCAATTGAACTGGTTGATACAATTCCAGTAGTTGAAGCCGATTATCATTGGTGTTTGGAATTTGTAACTGATTTATCATAACTATGTAAATAAATATTATAATGAAAAAAGTATAGTTGATTTTAATCATATTTCAAAAGATATTTCAGAACAGGATGTGGACGCTCTAATACAATACTATAAATATTATCACAAAAAACATTGGTGTGTTAAAAAATGTTACAAATACTACAAGATCCTTCGAGTAATATCATATCTACCATTGTTAATGACCAGTTCCGGTATAATTTCAAGTGGGATATCGTTAAATCCCTTTTTGTTAATTATATCTGGTATTGGTGTTTCACTTACAGCGGCGTGTAAAAAAGTAGAACCAAGACTTTTGATAAAAAAGCATGGATGTTTAACATCAATTAAAACTTACAAGAAACTACTTGATCAGATCCGGTCTTACCTACGAGGAGTCAAATATAATATGGATGATTTATTACGTGAATTTCGTATTATTGATAATATGTTAACAGACATTCTACCAATGAGGGTTAGCAAGTATGAAAAAAAATATCAAAAAAAATATGAGTAACGTAAAATTTTATCTAAACTTAAGATATAATATAACTAAAATAATATCATTTTCATTCTAATGCTAGTTTAATTTCCACCTTGTTAACTGAAACATTCTAATGCACAGTTTAATTTTCATCCTGTTATCTTGTGGTAAAAACCCGTTTGCCGTCTTTAGAATAATTGTATTCCGCACATGCGCTGTTCTAACAAATTAGTCACCTCTGTGTAAAGAGCTTATCGCATTCCAACACCTGTTGTTTTGTTTGGTTACAAAATACCTGTTTACATAGTAGTAGTAGGGGAAAAAAAGAGGTGGGGGAGGGTGAGTCAAAACCCTGTTTTATTTTGGAAAAAAAGGGGGTGGGGTGGGGGATAATTTAGGACTATAATTTATACTTGTTTGGAGGGTAAAAAAAACAAAGTGAGTTGAAAACCTGGTTTTCCTCTACTACTTTTACGAATGTTAAACAGCACATTAATAAAGGTTATTAAAATGCAATATTCTCTAAGTAAGTTGAATTTTATATTAGCAAGAGTTTTCTAAACTTAACAGAAAATGCTGTATCGTCTTCAGTAATGTAGGGCTTTTGAGACACTTCCACCAGCCATCGACTCTACTCCCACAACACGTTTAAGTGACGGTTGATTGTTAATTTCACGGGAGTGTAAGCACTCCACACACACCTACGAAACGTGAGTGACCCAGTCACGGACGGAGAAAGGTAGGGGCGGGGTCCAAATGTCAGTGCCGCAAGAGCTCCAGTATATAATAAAACACCAGCCTTTCACGCTACTCTGTTGTGATTGTTAAAACGATATCCCGCCGAGTAACCATACGGTTGTTCATAAGGGTATACTTGTATTGCTAATATCAACAAAACGCTCTCTATTTTTCTCCAGAGGTATGCTTTTACCGTCTCTCTATCGCAAGATTTTTGTACTCGCAAAGAGCAATTTACTAGCTGAATTGTGAATATAATATATATGATTGGAATATCAAACGTGTTGAATAAATTGAGATCGCTCAAAACATTTTTTTTAAAGAAGCACAAAATACGTACGCATTACAAAACAAAGCCAGAACACATTGATAAGTTGGTGAATTTTGGAGTGACGTTAGAAATAAATTGCGGTAGATTTTTTTAGGCAATTGAAACTTAAAAGAATCTGCAAAATTTAGTGCATTAACGAGTAAGTCCCCAAAAGAAAAAATCTCACTGCAAGCGAGTGACGTTTCTCTTGAGGCCAGTGGCAAGAATCTTCTGGAGTAGGCCAATTAAACAAATGCTTTGATGGTCCTAAGTATAAGAATAACATATGACCTAAATCCTTTTCAGTCGATACACAAAAGAGGAGACAATTGTTGAAGATTTTGTCAAAATCGATGCATCAAAACCGATTGAGGAAATTTACAAACATTATAATACAATTGATACAAACGCACAAAATCTCGTTGCACTCGAATCGGGGCAGTTCATTGCCGAGATGAGTCATTTGAGATCATTTGAGCTGATAAGGGACTGGAATCTAACTCAGATGAATTTTAATTTATGTTTGCAAACTTTGCTGTTTATATAAAAAAGAAAAAGCCATTTTATCTGAGAATTCATAATCTGAAATTTTAAGTACCTTAGTTTTGGACTTTGTAAGGTGATCTATCCTCGTAGTTATGAAAAGCGGCGACCGGTCAATTGAAATGTAGTATTTATGCTAAATAAGATCTTTTTATAAAAAAAAAAATCCAGCGTGTATTTATAGGAAACTCTAAGGTATTAGTGCAAAGCTGTCTGCTTTATAAAATAATTTTGTGGCAGAACATGCTGCGCATGTTCGTGCAGTAGTATTGATTAATTGAAGATGTTCTATCAATGATACTCAAAACAAACATATTTCGACACCGCCCACTTCAAAGTAAATATATTCTGACACCACCCACCCACTTCAAAATAAATATATTTATTATCTCACAGACCCCTCTTTTTTCAGAACATAGAAATTTATATTCTAATACGAGGAGGGTTCCGGCTCAGTCAAAATAATATATTAAAAAAATAAAATATTATATATATATATATATATATATATATATATATATATATATATATATATATATATATATATATATATATATATATATATATATATATATATATATATATATATATATATATAATGTCATACTCAATCCGACATGTTGGATTCGATTTAACAAATAGATTTTGTAAAAGATTTAATTCGATCAAAGCAGCGTCAGGGTATACTGGTATAAAACCTACAATAATATGCGATTGCATTAAAAAGGTGGGTTATCATATATCGCCGAAATATGGATCAGTATGGTTATTCGCGGTTGAAAGTGATGTGAGAATAGCGGGATGGGCAGATGATATGATGACATTTATTGACAATATGGTTGATATATTATTTGAAAACGATATTACTAAAGCCATACAAAATTGATTAAACATCTACTTTTTATCATAATCTTTTTTGTATTTGCTAACTCTCATTGGCAGAATATCAGTTAACATACTATCAATAATGCGAAACTCCAGTATTAAATCGTCCATATCATATTTTATACCACGCAAATAAGATCGAATTTGATCGAGTAATTTTTTATAAGTTATACTCACTGTTTTGCAAGCATTTCTTTTAGTCGTTAGTCGAGGTTCAACTTTTTTACACGCTGCTGCAAGAGAAACGCCAACACCAGATATTATTAACAAAAACGGATTTAATGATGCGCCACTTGAAGTTATACCAGAGCCGGTCATTAGAAGCGGTAGATAAGATATTACTCGCAGTATTTTGGTATAGTATTTGCAACATTTTTTGACGCACCAAAGATTTTTATGATAGTATCTGTAATATTGCATTACAGCGTCAACATCTTGTTTCAGAATATTTTCTGAAATATGATTGAAATCGACTATATTTTTTTCATTATATAATATTTGTTTACATATTTTTAAATAACTAATTCTGGAGTTTCAGCTACAAATTCAATACACCATCAATAAGTAGCTGTGGTTAACTTTTTATTATCCGCTATCAGCGTAAACGTTTCCTCAATATCTTTGTTTAACACAATAGACAGTTCCAGAAAAATCATCGGTCGAATGACGCCATGGTAATGTTGTAAAGATACTAAACTTTGCACTACTAAATAAAGACAATCTATATACACCAGGGACCTCTGCGGTATGATTAAAAGTGTTATTTTGCTGAGACCAGGTTGCTTTTCCTGATGTTACAGAGTACACAATATTTTTAATTTATTTGTGACGAATTTTAATGAGATCAGTTTTTTTAATAATATTTGGAAAGCCACTTGTGATATCGTTAAGTCTTGTGTTAATGTCAGCGAGATTAATGATAACAGTTGGTGGAGTTCCAAAAAAAATCATTGTTGGTTCTGTTTACGTTTTTACGAAAATTTAGAAACGTCTGTACGTGATTAGAAAACTCAGTTCTAAATGCGGCAACTCCATCATTAATTGTCGTTAACGAAGTCATTATTGGAATTTCTTTATCGTCGACAAATTGTTTAGTTGCAGCGTCGAAATCCGTTTCTGGTGCTCTAAGATTAGTAATACCATTGTTGTTTATATTCAGAAATGCAAGCATAATACCACCGCGCACTAACACGTACTTAGATTTTTGATCGTCGACGTATTTTTTTCGTTGTTGTATCTGTATCTGCGGTTGGGTTTCCGAGATATGTAATTTTTTTCCTGACATTATTATGTCGAAAGTAAATACATCGCCAGCTTTCTTAACATAATCGTTAACTGACTTGCGTGAATATTGTATTTTACCTTGGTCAGTAAAAGTAACTATATTATTAACAACCGCGGTGGGAATTCGTACAAGTACATCAGATAATTGTATGTTGCTCGTTTTTAATCGTCTTTCTTTATCTTGAAAAATAACAAGTTCGTTTTGATCTACATTCGTGACATTTAATAAATTAGTAATTTCATTTTTGAGCTGATCGAGAGTTGCGTATTTAGATAAGTCACCTTGTTGAGCAGACGCTGAATCTCCTACTGTTGTTCCAAATTTTGATTAAAAACTCATTATTTATTTACTGCTTGATAAAGTTATATACCATAATAGTAATGGCAAAATCGTCGATATTAAACTTTGATACAGAGCGGTTGGTGAAACATAAACATGACAATGAGCTTCCAGATTGTCATTATCTTATTGTTGGTAGAACTGGATCTGGCAAAACAAATTTGCTAATGAATTTACTTCTCGGAGATAATTATAACTACGATCGAGTTTATATTTACACAATTAATCCGCAGCAAGATAAGTACGAGCTACTTAACAATTATAATGACAAACTTCGTGATGATCTTGAATCTGGCGAGGATTTCCTTATAATCAAACAAACGGAAGAACTTATTCCAGTGAATCAACTCGATTCGTCCGAACATAAAATAGTTGTTTTTGATGATATTACGCTAAACAACGAGGAAATGAATAAAATCAGATCGTATGTTTCACTGTCGCGAAATAAGAAATGTAATTCTATTTATCTCGCTCAAGGATATTATAATATCGACAGATTTATTAGGCGAAATACTGGTTGTTTTATATTATTTCCAGGACTTGACAATATTGACGTTAGAAATATCGCCAACGAACAATGCGGCGACGTAAAAAAAAGATAAATTTAGTGAACTATATCGTCAAGCAACGGCAAATAGATATGATTTCTTTTATTCGATAAGTTAACAAATGATAAAAATAAAATGTTTCGATGTTGTATTGAAAACTATCTACAATAATATTTTATAGAAATAGTATATAATTAATGGAAAAACAAGCAAAGTACAGAAAACATATCGAAAATCTAAAATAAAATTTGCACAATCTAAGGCAAAATTTAAACAGCTAGTACAGCAAGCACGACGCGGTCAAGTTGTTGCAGCAGAAACAACAGCTACAATTCTCAAACCAGTTACTGAGGCTTTACTTGGAAAACAACCCGAAACTAAACCACTTTCAAAAGAATAAGCTAAACAATTACAAGAGAGGTTTACTCGGATTAGTTTAAGAACAACAAGAGGCGACAACAAAATTATAAGGAACCTAATAAGGCTGGCGTTAGAACACTTAATACCAGAGACGATGACGTATTTCTACTGCCTCACAAAGCAATGTTGGAAGTTCGTGGTCGGATTATGACAACAGCTAATCCACCTGTCGCAATTGCAGCTGGAGTAGAAGTAGCTCTTAAAAATAATGGTTGGTGTTTATTTAGAAGTGCTCGATATCAGCTGGCCAATCAAACTGTCGAAGATATTTCAAATCACTTACAAGTTGCAAGTACAGCCTTAAATATTATTTTGTTTTCCGATGATTACTCTAAATCAACTGCAACTAATATGATGTGGCTTAAAGATACTGGAGTTGGAACTGCAGAATCTACGGAATTTATTCAAAAAGGTATTTTGCTACACGGAACTGATGCTGCTGCAGACGTTGTAATCGTAAGAAATTTTCTAATTGCTAATGCTGCAGCGCTAGGTATAGTTGTACCAGCTGCAGGCACTAATAGACTCTCACTTACCGCTGCTTGTACTAATCTTGGTATAACCGCACCAGATGCAGCTGCAGACGGCGTTGCAATGTTAGATTTAGTTATTTACACAATTGACCCTCGAAGTAGACGTTACAATGAAGGTTTTGCTATGAGTAGAGATCTTGCAGCAGTATCACGTCAAATTACAATGATGCTGCCGCTAAGTACAATATTTGGCTTTTGCAAAGATTATGATAAAGTATTTCGCTGAGTTAAACATACACTTATTTTAGATCGAGCAGAACAAAATGATTGAATATTTAGATCTGGTGAGGCTGATGTGCAATTTATTATAAACAAACTTGCGCTATGGATGTCACGAATAACTCCGTCGGTCACTAAAGCATTAGAACTAGATAGTATACTGGAAAAACGCACTAATAAAATTCATTTTCAACAATATAAAATATATCAAACAGCAGTTCCAAATACCACCGACTACACATGGCGAGTTAAATAACATCGAGTGAACAGCTGCTGCGTCATTTATTTGTTGTATTCCAGAGACAACATCGACGCGGAAGCCAAAAACAAAATAATCGAATATTTGACAACACTGATGTTAGACGAACTTATGCCAGAATAAATTCAAAGCAATATCCAGAACGAGCGATCGAGTGCAATTTTGCGGATAACGAAAATAAAAACATTACTAGACCGTACATTTACCTGCTCGATTCAATGCAGAAATATCAAGATACTGGAGACGGAACTCAGATATCAGTAGAAGTTCGTACACTTTATTCAATATTTTACTTTGATGTTAGTAAACATAGCGAACGAGCTGTAGACAGCACAGCTGATATTGAGGTTACTTGGACGCTCGGTGCCGCTCCAGCAGATCCAGCAGCGTTAAATGTATATGCATTAGTGATAAGTGACAGATTTGTGACAATCGACTCCATTGGAGGTAAAATGACAATACAAGTTTAATCTGTAATTGTTATATAAGATGACAAAATATATTATAAAAGAAATACATTTAACCGATGGCCAAGTTAAACAATTAACAACTGCTGTTGCGAAGTGGAGGTCGGTTTCATTGAAGATCAACCCGAGTGCTTTGGGGGCTTTAACAAAATTATTATTAACCAAAAATCAAGCGAATAAATACGATCGCAAAAACCTTTTGTTTTAAACTTGAGCGCTGCACAAATAACTGCGCTGTCCCAACGCATTGCGGTGGACGGTGGTTTCTTAGGTCCGGCACTATCAGTTATAGCCTAACCGTTACTCCCTAAACTTTTGCCAGTGTTAGAAACATTAGGGATAGCAGCGGCGTCAGGAGCAGTACATGACGCATCAGAAAAGGCAGTTAAAGGTAGTGGTATTGTCAGAAGCAATGTCTTTGGCGGTGGTATAAACAAAATTTTTGTCTAAAGATTAAATATAATGCCTAAACGAAAAACTGTTAGAAAAAAGACAACCACGAAAAGGAAAAGAACTACGAAAAAAAAGACACAAGGTGGATTTCTTCCAATAGCCCCATTACTGGCAGGATTGAGGGAAGTCTACTTCCGGGCCTGTTAAAACGAGGACGAGGACTAACGCTGCCGGGAACAAGGAGGTAAAGTTTCCTGCGTTAAGTAATTTTGATATACTTGATAAATTACAAAAAGTTAACAATTTTCGCGGAGTTTATTCTAAAGATGAACTTACATCTCCAGCATTTCCGGGTTCTTGCGTTATAAATATACAAGATTTTAATGACGGATCTGGTACACATTGGGTAGCTGTTTTTGATAGCAATTATTTCGACTCGTTCGGAATTCCACCGAGTGATGCGGTTAAACGATATATGAGTAAATACAAAATAATAAATTATTCTTCTAATCAGATTCAACCAGTTGGAACTTCCGCTTGCGGTTATTATTGTTTGATGTTCGTTAAAAAGATGACCAAAAATCCAAAATTTTTAAAGTTTATTTTGCAATTTGATAAACAACCCTCTCGCGCTAATGATGAGATCGCGATTAATTTTATCTCAACTTGCAAATATAATCAATGTCAACATATTGTCTCAAGTGTAAAACTAAAACAGAAAATAAAGACGAAAACAAGGAAAAGACAAAGAATAATAGAATAATGCTGAAAAGTATTTGCGCAATCTGTGGAAAAAGAAAAAGCATGTTCTTGCCAGCAACAAAGTCCGGAGCGGGTTGCCCTCCCCCCGATGTTATCAGGGACGTTATATTAGTAGACGACTAAACCGATATTCACGTTTATAGTAATATTTCTTATTTTTTGAGGGTCAAAACGCCAGGAAGGTTAACGGGAATTAGCATTACGTTTTTTATTTATCGATCAAAATCCGGTTTTTTCTAGTTATTTTGTTTGCATTTTATAGATTTTTATGATCATTTTGAGATATTGCGATAAAAAAACAGACAAAACCAGATTTTGATCGATAAATGAAAAACGTAATTTTAATTCCCGTTAACCTTCCTGGGGTTTTGACCTAACAAAAACTAGCAAAATGAGCTAATTTCATCGCAAAAATCGATTAAAATACCCTAAGAATCAACAAATTTGATAAAAATCAACAAATTTCATCACAAATTTGTCAGTTATAAATAAATAATGAAGTGCAACTGGGACGCTGATAGAGATTTATGTTAAGAGCAAAACACAATTGTTACATATTGCCAGAAATGCAACAACACAAATAATTGGAACGAATAATTGGAACGGGAATATATATACATAAATTAATTGGCAAACTACCGAAACCGAAAGGCGGTTGGACATTGCCAGGTCATAAATATACTGGTCAATGGAATCCGCTTGATAAGCAGCTTGAACAAAATGATAAGCCGCTGCCAGGACAAGAACCCTACAATCAGGTTGATGCAATAGCGATGCGTCATGATATCTGCTACAGAGATATTGATCTTCCTAGTGGCGAAACAAAACAGTTGCGACAAAGTGATGTTAGACGAACTTAGTGAAATGAAACTAGAAAATAACGAGAGCGTGTCGACCGAAGACTGGTACAGGGTTTTATTGGAGCAAAATATAAACTTGGACGCGGCGAAGACTTATACGATGACCCAGCATCGCTAGTGTCTGAACTACATAGACCTAAAATAAAAGTTTCCGCGACGTAAAGTTGTAGCAAATGCCGTTGATGACATTTGGGCGATGGATTTAGTTGATATGTCAAATCGAGCTCAATGTAACGTTGGAGCTGATGGCGATCCGCAGAGATATCTTTTTAATGTTGTCGATGTTTTTAGTAAATATGCATTGAGTGTGACAGTTTCGGATTAAACGGAGACTTCAATGATAGACGCGCTAAAGCGTATAATAACAACAACAGAAATAAAACCCAACAAAATCTGAACCAATCACGGAGTAGAGTTTTTTAACAAAAGTTCGAGCAGTTTTTGGAACAAAATGACATTAAAAAAATACGTAACTGGAAATGAGGGAAAAAGCGTTATCGTCGAGCGATTTAATCGCACGCTTAACAACAAAATTCATAAATATTTGATAGCTAAAAACACGAATAAATATATTGACAACTTACAGAAACTCGTTGACGAATATAATAACACGAAACACCGAACCACTAAAATGTCTCCAAATGGTGCGCTTGCAAATCCAATACGGCAAATGAAAACATGTACTGCAGACACAAATTTAGAGTTGGTGATAAAGTTAGAATTTCATTGACCAAGAAAACGTTTGAAAAGGGATTTATTCCGAACTGGAGCGAAGAAGTATTTGTTGTTGATAAAGTACTTTTAACAATACCAGTTACATATTCGCTGAAAGATTTGCTAGGTGAACCTATAACTGACTGTTTTTACGAACAGGAACTTCAAAAAACAGAACAAGATATATTTGTTACCGAAAAAGGTATTCGAAAGCGCTGCAACAAAAGTTTAGTTAAATGGCGCGGATATAGCGATAAATTTAATAGTTGGGTACCAACTAAGTCGATTGCATCAACTGAATAATATTATTATAGATTTGCTCGTATTTCATTAGTACTGACTTACATTTTACAGGTTTACATAAAGAAATTAAGTGCAATTTTCTCGCATAATCGACTGTCATTAAATTAAATATTTTAACAAAAATAAAATTATATTTTATGTTTCTTTGTTGTCCCGGTACTTTTAAGTTGAGAAAGGGTTTAATAAGCTGCCAAAATATTTGGTGCTCGGCAACGCTAAAATCAAATTTTAGTATTTTTTTGGCAATGTGGTACTTACCATCATATCGCCCAGTTGTTGGTCTGCTTAAATATTTCTTGCTAACGACAACATCATCTTCATCGTCATCTTCATAATTATACAATATATCATTTTCAGTATGGTCGATGAAATCAGCAAATCTGTCATCGGTGACATTATTAACTGGAACAAAATCTTCCGAATATATCTGAACCAACCTCTCGATTAAGCTCATTATAATAATAATCTTTTATCTAATTAATATATTTAAAAAAAATTAGCCGAAGCTGTTCGAAATTGCTTGCTTTGATATAATTTTTATTTCGTTGACGTTATGATAGCATCAGGCGAATTTGATAAATTTTTGTTAACAGCGGCGGATAAAATAAACCTTGATACAAACAAAATAATGACAATACGATTAAATCGCGACGATGTAATGGAATTTGGTCATAATTGTCTTTCTCGTAATGACATAAACAATATTATTAGTTATCGTATTTAAAACTAAATCTATCAAATGTTATTATAGACACTTCCAATCTTCTTTTACCATTAGCGACATATTTTATTGCACGTGGATTAATTTTATAATATTTTCCAGCAGCTGTTATTGATTTTAATTTCGCTTCCTCAGACGTTTTGAGATTTATTGAGATAACTGATTTTGGATTTTTAAAATTGTTACTACTACCAGCATCTCCTCTTATAGTATTTTCTTGATGTGTTACTAAATCTAAATTTTCCAAACGATTATTAGATTTTATTTTGTCAATGTATCGATAACTAAACTATTAGGAATACTGCCGTTAAAAACTTCATAAACAAACCTATGCGGTCTATAACAAACAAAATCTGTAATTGTTCCACGTAATAATACTTGTAAATATCCATTTTTATCTAAGTTTCCAATAACATTTTTTGTTTTTATATTTCAAATAATTCCCTTATCATTTGATTCGTACAAGTCAAAGATTAGATGAGGTTGATATTCGTCTTGTAATCCTAAATTTTCGATATTATCATCAGCTACTGCGCCATTTGCTCTATATACTCGTTGTCCTTCTGAAATATCTCCGCAAAACAAAGTACAAATAAAATCTTTTATAAACATATCAGTTCTTTCTGCGTCATCGCCCTTTACTGAAATTAATATCCCAGCCGGAGTTGGTACACCAATAGCTTTTTTGGTTGCTATGTTGATAACAGAACCTAATGTTTTCCAGCAGATAGGTTGTATTTCATGTGTACATGATACGTTTCTTGCTCTTCAGCTGTCAGTGGTAGATATCTCAAGATTTCTATCATTATATATATATATATATATATATATATATATATATATATATATATATATATATATATATATATATATATATATATATAATTAAAAGTACTAAAACTTTCAATTAAATAAACAATATTACCATATACATATAATGCTGAAATTGAGCGACATAGCTAAAAAGAGCATTATCAAATCCGAAAAAAATTGCTTCGGCATTTTTCAGGATATCACAACAGTTACAAACTTGATGATCAGACTATATTAGCTAATTTAACCTCTACAACTTTATATCATCTTTTACAACCCGTTATAGCTCGAGAACTTGCAGTTCATAAAAGTATCAAACTCATAGTCCAATATCATATGATTTGATCAAAGTTACACGCAGTCGAAGAAACAAAAACTTTTGAAAGCGAAATCTCAGAGCCTTTTTTAACAGCTAAATCCAGAAAAATATTAACTGGAACAAACATTGCTATGGTCGCCGATGAAATACACCAGGAAATAAATACAAAATTAGAAGTAATTACCTCGTCAGGTTCAGGTTAGAAATTCGAAATGATAAAAACAGTTTTATTTCACACATCAAAATATAACGTACTTCGCGGCACTGGGTATGTCGATTTTCCTAAAAAAAAATTAAGAACAAAAAGTGCTGTAAAAATATTTTTAAAAAAAACAACGATAACAAATGTTTCCAGTGGTCTATTCTTTCCGCAATGTTTCCAAAAGAATAGAATTCCGACCGCGTCAACAAGTACTTTCCGCACAAGAACGAACTCAATTTTGATGGCATCAACTATCCTGTAGCAGAAAATCATATACCAAAGTTCGAAAAACAAAACGATATCTCAGTAAATGTATTCGGACTAGACGAACGAGAAAACGGTTACCCTAGATACCTCTCAGAGAATGCTTCGCAAAAGACATTAAATTTATTATTTTTTTCAGAGACGTTCTTTTTTCTGTTGGATAAAGAAATTTAACGGCTTAGTTGGCGGACAGTACAGTAAAAACAGAAACAAGAAATACTTCTGTTACAGATGTTTGCACGGTTTTTCTAGCGATGACAGACTGCAAGTCCATCTCAAATACTGCGTTAATGTTCAAAAAATAACTATGCCTAGCGAAAAAGATAAAATATTAAAATTTAAAAACTATAATCATAAACTGAATATTCCTTTTGTTATTTACGCCGATTTCGAGTGTCTACTCGTTCCGGTAGCTGGAGCAAAAATGATCCGAACAAATCAAGTACAAGAAAGATACAACAGCATATTCCTTGCGGGATAGCTTATAATGTAGTTTGTTGCGCCAGCGATAGATTTTCGTCTCCGATAAGGTTATACAGAGGTGAAAATCCTGCCATCTGGTTATTGAAAAATTTAATAGACGAAGTTAATACAATCTCTAACAGATTACTTAGGACAGCTCCGATCAGAATAACCTCTAATCAACAACTCGACTTTGATGAGGCAGTTAATTGCCATATTTGTGGAAAACCTCTTGGGGACTCCAAGGTGCGAGATCACGGTCATTTGACCGGTCAATATCGCGGAGCTGAGCATAACAGTTGCAATTTGAAATTTCATGCTCCGGATTTTATTCCAGTAATTTTACTTAACTTTCGCGGCTACGACAGTCACATCATTGTGGAAGCTTTTGGTGATAAGACATTAAAGCTAAACTGAAACTAAATAACGTGATAAAATGTATTCCAAATAATTTTGAAAAGTATATGTCGGTAACCCTCGGCAAATTACGCTTTATCGACAGCTTGCAATTTATGGCGGCATCATTAGACGAGCTCGTTAAAGGTTGCAGTATTTTCAATAATCTGCGCAGCTGCTTCGGAGAAAACTATGTCCATCTGACAAAAAAGGTATCTTTAAAAATGGTATCTTTCCTTACGAGTATCTTGACGATTGGAGCAAATTTAGTGAAACTTCTCTACCTGACAAAGATAAATTTTACTCCCAACTCAAGAACGTGAACATCAGCGACGACGAGTATAAATATGCGCAAGATATGTGGACTAAATTCGCCTGCCAAACATTGGCGATTATCACGATTTATATCTAAAAACTGATGCGTTATTGCTAGCAAATTTTTTCGAGAATTTTCGTCAGGTTAGTCATGTAAATAACGGATTAGACCCCTGTTGGTATTATACTGCTCCTGGGTTGTCTTGGAACGCTTTACTTAAAACTAGCGAGATAGAATTAGAACTCTTAACAGATATCGATATGTTTAACTTTATTGAAAAAGGCATCAGATGCTGAATTAGCGTTATAGCAAACACATATGCAGCAGCTAATAATAAATATTTACAAAGTTATGATAAAATCTTCCGTCGAGTTACATTATTTATTTAGATAAAGTGAACCTTTATGGGTGGAGTATGCAGGAGCAATGCCTTGCAGAGGGGGGTCATTGGATAACTCCAAACCAGTTTCTCAAAGAAACTGAAAAAATCTTCCCAAAGATATTTCATATTTTGTTGAAGTTGATCTAGACTCCCCCAGCTCGTTACACGATCTACATAACGACTATCCATTTTGCGCAGAATCAATGACGATCGATTACAGTTTATTATCGCCTGAGCAACGAGCTATAACAACAGGAAAATGATCTATCGTTATCAAGTTAGTTCCAAATTTGTTAGACAAAAGAAATTATGTCATGCACTACAAAAACCTAAAGCAAGCAGTAGATGCTGGACTAATTCTGAGAAAAGTTCATCGTGTGCTAAAGTTTAATCAATCGAAGGGGATGGAGGGTTGTATTAACCTAAATACGAAACGTCGTGCCGTAGCTACAACTGAATTTGAGAAAAACTTTTTCAAGTTAATGAACAACTCAGTGTTTGGAAAGACTATGGAAAACGTACGTCGTCGAGTTTCGCTCGAAATTGTTAATGATATTAATCGCAGAAATAAGTTAGTGACGATGGTTTTGTTAGTATGAAAATATTTAACGAAAATCTTGCGGCAATACATTTGTTTAATATAACATTTTGACTGAGCCTGAACCCTCCTCGTATTAGAATATAAATTTCAATGTTCTGAAAAAAGAGGGGTATGTGAGATAGTAAATATATTTATTTTGAAGTAGGTGGGTGGGTGGTGTCTGAATATATTTACTTTAAAGTGGGCGGTGTCAAAATATTTGTTTTGCGTATCTTTGATAGAACATCATCAATTAATCAATACTACTCGTGCAAAAACACGCAGATATTACGTGATGGTAAACGGGTACGGCACTGTCTTACATGGGGCATTGGAGTCAGTCACGTAATCAGCTTTGACAACCTTGTGGATCTGTTAGCGAATACGATAAAGCGCGCATATATAAATCAAAGCTACACGCACGAGTCGTTGAACAACAACAACAAAACTCCAATCTATCAAAAGAAACAAAACAATAAATAAATAAAATAATAGCTAGGACTGAAATGATCGCAGTTTCTGATACTGTTGATACAAACAGAATCTTCCTTTCCCCTAAAAGAACAAATACAAAATAAACAAACCTACAAGCCAGCTACAAAATATCATAAGCAGAAAGACGCTTCACCCTGCCGTTAATATAAACATGCCAAAATGTACCACAGCAAAAACAGCTCGCAATGCAGCATGAAACATACATACTTGAATTATTAAGACCCATATTTGTACTGAATACTTAACTATCACCACTACCTTAGCTTTCCAATTCAGCTACAATAATGACCAACAAAACAATCGTAAAACAATTAAGACAATATACACGTTAAGATAATATCCGAAAACACAAAGGTGCAAGAAAAGCTAATTTGAACAAAAGGGTGAGAACGAAACCGTCTTCGTCGTCTTGCTGCTGCTATCGGTACTAAAGCGCGGCTGAGTATGTTCGTGTAAAAATGTAATAATCACAAGTCCCAGAAAATCACTTAGTAATTATCTCACCCACATACATAACATGTCAAGACGCTCGACAACTATTGACAAATATCAATGCTGCAATACTGGTCACGCTGGTTACAAAACATTCAAAATAGTAGTGTGAGTGTGTGATGTGTGATTTTGTGTGATTTAGTATTTTATAGTAACTTTTACACATTTTCAATCATATCGCTACGATGTCTGCAATGTTACAGTTTAGTGATATTTAGCACTAGGAAATCATGCTGCAGACAATTAGCATGATATCCCACCCAGTCACATTATCGTGACAACAGAGCAACCAATCCTAATACTAACCTCTTAATTCTGAGCGCCAAGCAAGGCAGCTGTTAGCACCATTTTTGAAGTCGTTGGTATCATTCGGTCTGGTCTCGAAACCAAGATCTACCGCATATGAGGCAGACACTCTACAATTAAGCCACCAGTGCGGTCTCAGACATTATTAGTCTTTAAAATTCGCCACATCAGATGTGCTATCATGTTGAAGTCATGCTCTATTCGTCGAACGAAAGCTGTTTCTTGATCGAAGAGAAACATTGCTCCTTTTTTCGCCTTAGTATTTAAAAAAAATCAATTATCTGTTGATCCAATATATGGTGTCTTATTTGAAATAGTTATACCGATCTCCCACAGCTTTGGTTGACATGAATTATTATACCTAGACAAGTTTTTATTCTGTTGGTCATAATTTTGCTTAATATTTAGTAATCAGTATTTAAAAGTGTAATTAGTAACCAGTTTTTAATTTCATTCCCTTTCCTTTATATAAGGTAAAATCCCTTCCCTCAGAGTTTTTGGCTTTTCCCCCATTAAAAGCATATTATTATATAATACTTACATCTATTAGTTCATTTGAAATTTGATATAAAAGTCAGATGTAATCCCATCTGACCCTGGCGATTTCCCTTAATCCAAACTGATAAATGCCTTCCGAATTTCGTTTTCTGCAATAAAATTGTCACATTGTTCTTTATCTTGTTCTGGTATTTTTTGTAACTAGTTTTCCTTATGTAATTGTTTATAAAGTCTATATCTATATTTTTGATTTTATAAATTTCTGCATATTACACTTTAATGCTTTTTAAAATATCATTTTCATCTTTATAAGTTTTATTATTTATGTTTATGCTCTTTATTTTCTTTTCCCTACCTTTTTCATTTCTATTCTTGTGTAAATTCCTCTACCTTTTTGTATAATTCCCCAAATGTTCTCGCCATTATTTTCATACCTTGAGTCGTATTTTGTTCTATTTTTCCATTGTTTGAGACGTTTTTCCTCTTCTTTTGTTCTAGGACCGTTTTGCCCTGTATTCCACAATATTTCTCGTTTACCCATTGCTTCTGTATTTTCTCAGTTTTCCTGTAATATTTTCAAATTTGTTTTATTTCCTTTTTAATAGCTAACATTATATTTTCATATCATTCTGAAGTAAATTCTTTCAAACATAGAAGAACAAGCCTCACATTCTCCTCGTCGAGCATGTGGGTACTGTTCATCTTTCACAGTCATTGATCCCATTTAACTGTATTAATGGATATTAAATCTAGTACCACCGGTTCATGGTCCCATATTTTTCCATTAACATCGAGCATTTTATTACTTCATCGGAATATCCGTCTGATATATAAAATGTATCTAAACGGCTCCCCTTATTGTGAGCATAATTGTATATATATTCCCATTTATTTCCGTTACAGTATCTAAAAGCATCTATTAAAGTAATTGTTTTCAAAAGAGCATTTATTCATTAATGCAATTTTTTTCATAGTCTAATAGTCCTTCGCTTTTATCTAGGTCTGACAAAACCCAATTAAAATCCCCTCCTATGATACAAGCTTCTAGTGCGTAATGCTGTAAATATTTATTCAAATTAATTATAAAGATATTTTTCCCCTGTGGCTTATTCACTCAGGTGGAACATAATAATTAATAATATTCCATTTATTTATGTTTATGTGTGGTAATCTTCCTTGAAATTCGTTTGGTGTTTTACAAAGTTCTAGTTTCAATCAAATAGCGGTTCGTCGCACAATTATAGCCACCCCAGATTTACTCTCTGCTGGGTGGTTACTCGTAGAAACTTTGGCGTGTAGATCGATCATCTTTTAGTTGTTTCACTGTTTGCGTTGGCATACCATATGTCTCTTGTAATAATATATCACATTTTTTATTGTTCCGTAATTTTGTTCATTTTGTTAGGAAAACCATCGATGTTCAAAGTTAAAACGTTTAAGTTTATTCCATCCATCTTGGTTATGTCAATAGTATGTATTGGTTATGGTATTTAGATGTTAAAAGCTATATAATACAGATATTTAAATAATCTATATATATAACATAATTACATTTTAGTTGATATTGAGTTTCTTTGTTCTGTATTCCTTTATGCTAATAATACTTAATATTTTTGTCATTCCTTGTTAGGGATACAGTACGTCCCATTGATTTTGTTCCTTTAGATCCTTTTTCAATTGTTACCGATAATTGTTTCTTTTTTTCGGAGACCTGCGTTTTCCGATGAAGTCAACTACTTCTTCCTCAGATTGTGCTCTCTGATTGGAACCTGTCTTTTTCTCTTTTTGTGTTTTTGTGTTCATATTGTATATGTTATTGATGGTTTCGCTCTCAGTTCCTCTCTTTGGTATCAATAGGGGATTATGTGGTATTCTCCAACCTTACTTTTCTTCCACCATTTGTTTCCTTTGTTTTTCAACTACAGGGCTTGCAGGAGCGCTCTCGAAAGCCAGAGATTTGCCTACTTTTTATTTAGATTCCTCTCCGAATTCTCGCTCTATCAGTACAAAATACGGAGTCGTCTTTTCTCAACTAAATCACTAGTATTATTTCCTTTTTCTTTTTGTTGTTTTTGTACATTTTTACCATCTCTATATTTTTTCCGCAGAACTATGTTCTGCAGATTCTCAGTTAAATGATTCGTCGTTGGACTTATTCTCAGTGTTTTCTATCTCTGTCTTTATTGCAGCTTGTTGATCTACTTTATCTGCTTGTATAAGCTATGGTATTTGTTTGTGCCATTTTTTGTCCTTCTGTTGGGTCTTGATCAGGGTCTGGACATTTGAGGCTAGTATGGTGGCTTCATTTTGTTTACCGCTATCGCATAAATTTTTTGTTGGGTGAGGAGTTGGCAATCATGGGATAAGTGCCCCTCCCCCATCCGTTGCCCCACAACAGTTACATTGTCGAAAATATTGGCACCTCCGGTAGCATGTCTCGTCTTTCCCCTTGTTTGAATTTGCAGTACTATTGCAAATGTCAATACTGGCCAAAGCAAGATATCTATAAATGTGAAACTATGTTGATAGTACTTTAGTATATCATACCAATTATATAATGTAAACATAGAAAATATAAATAAAATACGAATGAAAATGTTATACCATTCTCATACAGTGTAAAGGCATCTTGCCTAAGTGGCATTGTACTCTTCTGTACCGAACTGCACTGTACTGCATTGTACTGAACTGAACCTTTTCCTTGCCTGGACCTCTCCAACCTCTACCACAATTAAGTGTGCAATGCGTGTACCCAAATAAGACTCGACTAACAACCATACCGTGATTGAGTGATGGCACTACTTTCACTCACCCTATGCTTGAGCTAGACTGAACAATTAATGGTGTCCTCCCTTTAAGAATTATCATCATTTGAGGGGACCCCCTACTTTCAGAAGTTCAACATTTTTATATGTTATTGAGTTGGGGTTTTTTAAGGTGAACGTGCTATGTGTGCTATTTTTACAAATTTCATTTTTATAAATTTTGAATTTGGGTTGGTACACCTTTCCTACTCTAGTGTAAATAATAACTCTTTATCCCAGATTGAGTTCATCTAAAATTTTCGATCCTTGCAAAGGATCTATGTTGTCCAGTGTTTGCTATATATTACTGCTCTTTGTTATCTACGCCGTTTGGGTGTGTGAGTGAGAAGGCTGACTTTGTCGATCAAATTTCCTTATTAGGTTTCTTTATTTTTATTTTTTTATTTTTTTTTTTTTTTGTTTATTTTGACTCGGATAGCCGGTTGGGAATAAAGATCGATACCAGCTTCCCAGTCCTTTAAACTTGTTGGTATTTATTATTTATGGTGTGTTTAAAGAAGATGGAAAGATTGTAGTGTAGATGTATATTAGAGTGAGTGTGTGTGCTTAGAGTTACCACACTATGGGTAGATACGGTATGGTCCGTTCTACCACTTGTGAGTCGCGTAGCTTTGGCGCCGCACCTTGTTCTCCCTGGATCTATAGATATATCTATTTTTTGAATAGTGTATTGTATTGTCCGAAATAAAGCTCGTATCTTTTCTTTCTAAAGTGTCTGTATAGGCTTCTGTTAAGTGAGTTGTGTTTAAAATGTATTCCAGTTGACTGTACATGTGGGTCTTAGCGATCTGTATTTGGTCTATTAAGCTGAACTTGATATGCGATCTGTGCGTCTAATTTTTGTTATTATCTCACACTAGTTCTTTCGAGTACAGTTTAGTCCAAAATAAATTCCTAGTGCTTTAACATGAGTTCTAATCAAGTTTGGCGGGAGACCTGGATGGTTTCCCCTCCAGTTACCTATTAATAAAATTTCCATCTTGTTATGGTTCTCATCGCTGAGACAGACTTTTCCAAATTTTGAGAACTCATCATGTAAACGTCTGAATGAATATTTATCTCTGGTAAAGTTCGTGCAATCGTCTGCATGAACGATAGTTTTGAATTCATCTTTCATATTTGGTATTTTAATTCCTTGAATATTAGAGTTATTTTTTTAATGTTTATATTCAGTGATTCTATAAATATTACATAGAGTAGCATGGACAGGGGACAACCCTGTCTTACTCAGCATTCAAGCATGAAATCTTCCATGAGGGCCCAATTTATCATTTTTTCGAAGTTATGTTTTTGTACATGGCTTTTATCTAATTTATTATATTATCCCCAAATCCACATTTTTCCAAAGCTTTAAAAATGAAATCATGCTCAATTCTGTCAAATAACTTCTCTTGTTCGATCAAAAACAAAACTTCTTTCTCATTATTGCTTTTTTTAAGGTCTATGACAGCTGCTATAGATAATGTATTGTTTATAATTTTTCTCCCAATCCCGCCTCAATGATCTTATTTGTTAAAATTTTACTTAGTATTTTATAATCAGTGTTGAGGAGACTTATACGTCTCCAATTTTTAATATCAAATCTGTTCACTTTGCCTTTATATAGTAATGTAATGACCCCCCTCCCTTAAAGTCTTTGATATTTCTCCATATAATAAAATATTGTGAAACAATAGTTCTAAAGGGTCTACTAAATCTTCCATAAACATTTTGTAAAAATCTGATGTTAGGATATCCGAACCTGGAGACTTCCCTTTTTTAGACTTTTGATAGCGTTTTTTATTTCTTCAGCTCAGCTGTAATAAATAGTTTACAACTTTCCTTGTCAATTGTAGAGATTTGATTTATTTTGTTTGTTCTATATATTGTGGTATATTACTTTCATATATCTTTTGGGTCCTAAACATATTAGTATAATAATTTTGAATCTCGTTTAAAATATGTATCTTATCTGTATAAGTTATATTCCACACCTTTATTTCCTCTATTCTCTTTAGTTCCCCCTTTTTGAGTTCCAAACGTCTGTATAACCCCCCTCTCTTTATTGTACAATTTGTAAAATTTCCCTGTTCTTAATTTAACCTCGTTTGTTTTTTCTTTTTCTAGATCTTCCCATTGATTAACTATTTCGTTTTCTTGCTCTTTCATATGTTTATCTTTCAATAGTAATTCTATATATGATTTTTGCAAATATTGCCTTTTAAGTATTTTTGATTTGCTGTAGTATTTAGTTCTTTGTCTAAAATCTTTTAAGCCCCTCCTAATCTCCGTGAACATCCACTAATTTATCTTCTTTAAAATTATTTATATGTGTACGGATTGTATCTACATAAATTTTGTCCATAAGATGTGAGTTATTCATTTTTCATAACCATGTCCCCATTTTGTCTTATTTATAAACTCTGTTTACAGAGCAACTTGGTTATGATCAGCTAATCGGTCTTCTTGTATATCACAATTTTATTTATGAGTTTACGTAGTTTTCCGAAATATAAAATGTATCTAATCTGCTGCTCTTATTTAAACTATAAAAATATATATATTTTCTTCTGTCTTTGTTTATCCATCTATGTGTATCTATTTTGCTATTTGTTTTTAAAAATAATTTATCCATTTATGCATTGACTTGTCCGATTCAGTGAATTTCTCACTTATATCTCAATCACTTAATACCCAGTTTAAATCCCCACCAATTTACATGGCTCTGTTGAGTATTGTTATAAATATTGATTTAAATTTGTTATACAACTGAATCTTTATGCGATCAAATCGCCTAAGTGGGTGATAAATATTAAAGATGCTCCATTTATTTTTCTTGTATGTAGTAATCTACCTTCAAAATCATTTTTGTTCTATTTTGATTTCTTCAAAGTTCAATTCTTTAGCATATCGCCAAACAATTATTGCCACTCAAGCTATATTTTTACCAAGATAATTGCTAGTAAAAACTAGAGCATCCAGCTTTCCTAGCATTTTCACTGCTTGTTCGGCTAATCCATGTCATGTATTTCCTGTATTAGTATAACAAATTGTTTGGATTTTACTATTACTTTGTCTAGTATTTTTATTCCATTAACTTTTATAGTCAAGATTTGAAGGTTCGATCCCACTGTCTTGGCTAACATTGTTACATTTTCTTTTAGATGAGAATTATTTTATTGTCAGTTTTATTGTCATTCAAAGGGCAATCCTTTTAGCATTGTATTCTTCAATATATGGTGATTGGCTTCCGTTAGTCTCGAGAGACGATGGAAATACTCCCCATGAAAGGTGTCCCAGTTTATAGTTGTGCAGCGTCTTCTGTGACTATAAAGCCCCACACGGGAGTGGCAATCCTTGCTACAGTTGCTACACTTGAAGTTTGAGTCAGGTCTTGGTTGGAACTGCATCCTCTTCCTCTGAGATTTTTTCTCATCGGCAAGCTGTCGTAACTTTTCCTCGCTGGCTTTCAGACATGTGAACAGAGCATGTCGCTAGCTGGACTTGTCGAGGGCAAGCTCTTCCCAAGTGTTGACCTCGATCCCAAGAGCTTTCATATCCTTCTTGTAGACATCCTTGAAGCGACGATGTGGCCATCCGATTGATCTTCTGCCTGAGGCAAGCTTAGAGTAGAGAAGGTTTTTGGGGATCCGTCCATCATCCATTCGACGCACATGGCCCAGCCATCTGATGCGACATTGGAGAAGGAGTGTGACCATGCTCGGAATTTTGGCCTGTTGAAGTACCTCGCTGTTTATCACCCGATCGCTCCAGGTGATCCGAGTATGCGACGGAGACAACGCATGTGAAAGGCACTATATATATATATATATATATATATATATAT
Source organism: Potamilus streckersoni (assembly GCA_016746295.1). NCBI lineage: Eukaryota > Metazoa > Mollusca > Bivalvia > Unionida > Unionidae > Potamilus > Potamilus streckersoni. Next base: position 2,121,865 of record JAEAOA010001224.1, read on the forward strand.
ATATATATATATATATATATATATATATATATATATATATATAAAGAATACAAATCATATGGCGAATAACAACCCTCTCAAGCGTACTGGATCCAACAAGGGATCACGTGTGTCAGGGATTAATTAAAATAGATGCAATAAACTGACGACGAACAGTACGAAACTAGTAACTAACTAGCCTAAGCGCTTTCGACTCTTAATGAGTCTTTTTCAAAGGCAAATACAAAACATAGTTACGACAAACAAATAAACACAAAAACGTTGTGTTTGTAAACCTCTACATTTATGTCTTCACATGTGCTAAAACTATAAATACAACCAGCTTGTATAGACTAGTTGCGGAAACTGAAAACGTTGTATAATTCCCTAAAAGTCTACAAGCCAAAGCGACATCTATTTTTACTTTGTGTACATATGTAACGCAGATTATATCCCGGATATTTGATTCTATACCGGTTATTCTTATAGTAAAAATTGAAGGATAATAAGAAAATTTAGAAAATGTTAAATTCTACTAGTGCATAGTTTTCATTTTCTAGTCTTCTTGGTTTAGACCGTTTGGTTTCAATGTTCTAAGGCGGCGTATCCAGTATGATTCCTTTTCCTTCCTGGTTTCGGAACTCCAGCTGTGGTTGTTAGCAATAGCGATAAGTATTATATCACTGAAAGTGTGGCCAGGGGAGGAGAAGTGTTCTGCGACCGGGCTTCTGTACAGCTTTTTTGTCATCCAATCAGATCTATGAAGGTTTATCCTTTTGTGTAGCTTTTCAGTTTCTCCCACGTACTGAAGGCCACAGATCTTACATGTGATGAGATAAATCACATTCTCTGTTTTGCACGTTTTGTTTGGACCATGTATGTTTAGTTTTTCTTTTGTCACTGTGCTAGTGAATGTCTTGGTCTCTATCATATGTTGACAGGTTTTGCATCTTTTATCGCCACAGGGTCCAGATTGACTAGGTTGGTTTTGACTAGCGATTGTTGTTAGCTTGGCCCTGACTAGGATGTCCTTTAGGTTTTTTGGTCTCCGGTACGCTACTACAGGTTTGTTCGGAAGTATTAGGTTTAGTATGTCTGACGATTGCACGGTTGGCCAGTGGTTTGCGATGATTTTACCTACTTTGGGATTGTCTGGGTGATAGGTCAGAATAAATGGTATCCTATCAACCTTTTCTTTCTGTCCATATCTGAGTAGGTCATCACGGTTTGTTTGTTTGGCCCTTTGGATTGCCTCCGCAATCAGGTCTTTGTCGTAGCCTCGGTAAATTAAATGTTTAGCCAGCTCTTTAGACCTTTCTAGGAATCTTTCATCGTCGGAGCAAATTCTGCGTATCCTCAGTGCCTGGCTATATGGAATGTTCTTAATGCAGTGTTTTGGATGACAGCTGGTAGGGAGAAGATACTGGTGTTTGTCGGTTGGTTTCGAGTAGATGTCTGTGTGTAATTTGCTTTCCACCAGTCTGGTTGTTGTGTCCAGGAAAACATGGTTTGAGTTGGAAATTTCTGCCGTGAATTTTATTGAAGGATGGAAGTTGTTTGCCTTTGATATGAAGTCATCCAGACTTTCTCTTCCATACTGCTACTTCATTTCTATCATTTCGATATGGACAGAAAGAAAAGGTTGATAGGATACCATTTATTCTGACCTATCACCCAGACAATCCCAAAGTAGGTAAAATCATCGCAAACCACTGGCCAACCGTGCAATCGTCAGACATACTAAACCTAATACTTCCGAACAAACCTGTAGTAGCTTACCGGAGACCAAAAAACCTAATGGACATCCTAGTCAGGGCCAAGCTAACAACAATCGCTAGTCAAAACCAACCTAGTCAATCTGGACCCTGTGGCGATAAAAGATGCAAAACCTGTCAACATATGATAGAGACCAAGACATTCACTAGCACAGTGACAAAAGAAAAACTAAACATACATGGTCCAAACAAAACGTGCAAAACAGAGAATGTGATTTATCTCATCACATGTAAGATCTGTGGCCTTCAGTACGTCGGAGAAACTGAAAAGCTACACAAAAGGATAAACCTTCATAGATCTGATTGGATGACAAAAAAGCTGTACAGAAGCCCGGTCGCAAAACACTTCTCCTCCCCTGGCCACACTTTCAGTGATATAATACTTATCGCTATTGCTAACAACCACAGCTGGAGTTCCGAAACCAGGAAGGAAAAGGAATCATACTGGATACGCTGCCTTAGAACATTGAAACCAAGCGGTCTAAACCAAGAAGACTAGAAAATGAAAACTATGCACTAGTAGAATTTAACATTTTCTAAATCTTCTTATTATCCTTCAATTTTTACTATAAGAATAACCGGTATAGAATCAAATATCCGGGATATAATCTGCGTTACATATGTACACAAAGTAAAAATAGATGTCGCTTTGGCTTGTAGACTTTTAGGGAATTATACAACGTTTTCAGTTTCCGCAACTAGTCTATACAAGCTGGTTGTATTTATAGTTTTAGCACATGTGAAGACATAAATGTAGAGGTTTACAAACACAACGTTTTTGTGTTTATTTGTTTGTCGTAACTATGCTTTGTATTTGCCTTTAAAAAAGACTCATTAAGAGTCGAAAGCGCTTAGGCTAGTTAGTTACTAGTTTCGTACTGTTCGTCGTCAGTTTATTGCATATATATATATATATATATATATATATATATATATATATATATATATATATATATATATATATATATATATATATATATATATGTATGTGTGTGTGTGTGTGTGTGTGTGTGTGTGTGTGTGTGTGTGCGTGTGTGTGTGTGTGTGTGTGTGAGAGAGAGAGAGAGAGATTAGTTTCAAATTTTACAACTTTACACTAGACCTCAAGAACCAATGCAGAGAATATGTTCCACTTAGTAAGTACACTTCACTTGAAAAAAATTAAAGAATACTACTCGATAAAAAGGAGTAAGAGACAGAACGATATGAGCGTGTGCAAGGACCATCCCCATCCATGTAGGACTAACATTCAGGTAGCTATGGAACTTATTATTATGGTACCTGACGGCAAAATTAACAGCACTCTTTGAGTGAATTAACACCTGAGGAATTTGGCAGAATTCTGTTTCCCAAGAAAAATTATTTTTCTGTTCATTTTTACAGTGTAATCTAAATCAATGTCTGTGGACGTTCCATCTCGTTATCATCATATGAATTTCACTCAAAATCCGTTGTCTTATCTCATAGTCCATATTCCATAGTCCATATCCTTTTCCATATGTGATTCCTTTGCTCCACTTGCCATATAAGTTTTGTCCTTGTGATATCTATCATGTTTCAAAACCATGCAAAACTTAAACCCAAAACCACACGCTGAAACATACAATCTACATAAAATAATCCCCAAAATTAACTATTCAACTTGACCTACAATAGCATCACAAACGTTTATGAAATCACCGAGGGCAACTTAAACTAATCCGCCCAAATACAGATTACTTAATTGTGCAATGCAGTATACTAAGTCAGGTGGAAAAATTCCTACAAATGAAACACATTGGGAAAATAAGAATTAAAGGAGAATGTCACCACAAAGGTCTAATGAAAATAAACAACAACACTATCTCAGAAAAAAAAAACCAATAACTTAAGCAAAAACGCAATAAACGCTCAACAAAACACCGCCAGCTGAAACCTACAACGCGGTTCTTTCTCTTTTAGGCAACACTAAGAGTATCTGCGATATAAACCTCACCAAACAATTCAGTGAAAACGAAACAAACATAAAAAAGCATATAGAATCAAAAATAGAAAAAGTCAAACAGACCCAAAAGCGGTTTTAGAATCAACTACACCCACCCATTCCACCACTGCTCAAACTAGAAACAAGCAATGCACTTCATCGCTTGGAACCATTCAGCAATAAACCAAGATTTTGCACCAACTGTCAACATTGGGGGCACTAACGAGTACAGTATTCTTGAATTGTATCTTCGGTAGACAGGACCTAACCAAACGGAAGGACACATTACCTTTTGAAAGAGAATTATCGCATTTAAAAGCATTCATTCAGTTTATTTCAGTTTATTTCTTTTTCAATTTAGCAAGGCTTTTTTTGCCTATCTCTCTTTGGGGATTTAAATTTAGAATTTTACCTTTTATTGTTTATTTTTATTATTATTTTCTGTTTGCTTTTTTATTTTGTATTATTATTCCATGTTGTTTTTCTTAGTCACGTATATTTGCAGTCGTTTCTTAGCGGTCTTCATCTGTGCAGTAGAATTAGAATTAGAATGACAATTTACAGCTTTGTGTCAGGGCTACCCAAGGAAGTAGAAACTGAGGAAGTTATTGCCAGGATTGAAAGCAACTTCAGAAGACGGTAAAAAGACATAAAATGGCAACAGTGTGGGGTTTTCTTAGCGTCAAAACAAGAGTACGGATAGTATCCATAAATAGAGAAGACGCAAAGAAAATACCCTCACATTTTTAAGTAATGGGTTTCATTCTCATAACGTGGTATCACAGTTGCGAGAAAGATAGGAAATGCCCTAAATGTAGAAATATTGGTCATGCTGCCAGACATTATCAAATCTTTTTGCATGGGGCTTCTTACACAGGAGCTACATATGCGAGAAAAGTAACTGAAACAAATGGTAATGATAATCTAAATTAAAAGGATTGAATGAAAATACAAAACGCAGTGGACATACTAATTGAGCAGACAAGGGCACAATCAGTGGGAGAAAAGAAAAGGAGGAGGAACCACAAGCTTTATTCCAGAATAGAACAAGCGCAGACGTGTGTAGAGTGGGACAGAGCAGTCAAGAAAACAGTTTATATGATTGTCTAGGAAATAGGTAAAGAAGTAAATTTGAAAATGTTCAGGACAAAGCAGACATAATTTGGATTTATTTTTAGAGCTCACTTGAAGAATCGACTATTGAATAATGAACTAAACACTTAACAAATCATAACAACAGATGAAAAATAACAAGGACAATATTTTGTACAAAAATGAATGTGTTATTCACCAGAGCAAGCTGCACGTGAAAAAATGGCACTGTGTGAAGCTAACAAACCGGTGACTAGAATGTTGGAAAAGTACTTTGAGAAATGAAGAAAAGTGGAAAATAGAGAATCCTTTCTTGAAGGCTGTTATCAGGAAGGTACAAAAATTTTGGACATGGCAAATGTTGAGAGTAGATATACCACAGACCGCAGATGTTATGGTAGCAATGAAAGTCCTAAACCCAAAGTATGTAACAAGAACATACTCCATAAACAGAGAAGGATGTAAAGAATACATATTATGATCAAGAAATAAAAGCCCAGTACGGAGAGATGCTCATCAAGAACCAGGAAGTTTTATTTAGAGAACGTACCCCGATTGTAAAGAAAATAAAAAGGAAACCGGAGAGCTACACCTGAGTGATGTCCTCTTGGAAATACCTCTGCAAGAGACAGTAGAAAGATTTGAAGAAAACTTTAAAATTAAAGTCATATCATCCATACTATTCATCGTCCCCAAGACTACAATCTACAATGGAGACAGAATTTTAGAAATGGAAAGAACTAAACTAAAAGGAATGATAAGAACTTTTTATTTATGCGGATTTGTGACAAAAACATGATACAAAGGTTGTATCTATGAAAGAAAATGCAATAGATGTGGATGAACTGGACATACTCCACATAAATGCCCAAGAAACCGAAGGAATCAAGAACAGGGGCAACAACAAAATCAGAAGACAGCGAAGATGATAGAAGAGTGAGAAAACAAATGATGGAAGAACAAGAAAAAGGAAAATCTGGAAAGCAACAGATACAACAACAATGTTATATCCAAATACAAATAAAAAACAACAAAAGATCGTTGACAATAAAGTATCACAAAAAAGAGACTTACAAGTTTACAGCAACAACGTGAAAGTAATACAGATCAACAGGGCCAACAACCTAAACAGCCACAGCAACAACAGCCTCATCAGTCCAAATCCAAAGATACAAATGCAACAGGAATACATTCTGAACATAAAATGCAACAATAGTTATAAGTACAGACAGGTGAAAAAGGAATAACAAGAAACAATCCAAAGCAGCAGGAAAATAATGCAAGAAATTAATAAACGGGCATTGACTCTGGTAACATTATGCTCACAAATAGAGATAACAACAAAGATCGAAACAGAGAGAGAGAGAGAGAGAGAGAGAGAGAGAGAGAGTTAGTACTAGATGAACAACGTAAGGCAGAAAGATAATATATTTTATATGCAGACCAAATGTAGACGAAGACTGGCAGATGGAAAAACCAAAATTATATTTCATTAAAGAAGTTTGAAAAAAAAATTTAAAAAATAAAATATAATTAAAGCAATAATGACATATTGCATATCAGACAATCATAAAATTGTATCAAGTTTTTTTTTTTTTGCAATATAGCACAACAATTACATGTAGGGTACGAGGGCATCCATAAATAGCCCTAGAAGATCAACTGAAAAAGCACCCTTCCCATCCCCCAACCCCCAAAAACCATAAAAACAAAAACAAAGATAATAGAATATAACAAAAATGACGAGAACATAAAAACAAAGATGACAAATACGGCCGCCATTGAAAAAACTAAAATGGAAAGATCTAACTTTCATATGGCTTCAATAGCTTCAATAAATATCAATCGTGTCAGCAAGGACGAAATTGATAAACTAATTATAGAAATTATGATATTATTTAAATCCAGTACCATTAATGTCTTTACTAAGGATTTATTGATATTTACGGAGTGGAAAATGCTATAGTTTTAACAAGTAGTTTTAAAAATGAGTTTATTAAGGGATAGATGTTAATATAATAAGAAAAAACAAAACATTGTAATTGGGAGAAAATCGATGGAAAAATACTTTGAGGGCAGGGTAATTTACATTATGATAAATAAATTAAATGTAATTGATGAATACTTCCCTGCAAACAAACACAAAAAAGTGATTTTATTGAAAATCTTCACAAATATGTGAATAAATACTCTATGGAAGAACTATTTATTGGTGGGGATTTTAATTGCGTAGTGGATAATATAGATGTTGGATAATTAACATTTAGTGATATAATTTATAGAAGAAACATAAACTAGACAATATATATATATATATATATATATATATATATATATATATATATATATATATATATATATATATATATATATATATATATATATGCACTGAATATGCATATGAATATAAAAATGGAATGGCAAGCAGACTTGATAAATTTTATGGGACAATTTTAATAAGGGAATATATGAGGACGCAAAAGCCTCGGATTTTAAAATCTCGAATCCTAAACTAATTGAAATAAAATAAAAATTAAAAATAGTATTAAATGGGGTAAGGGAACATATAAATTTAATAATAAACGTTTTGATAATGGAGAATTTAAAAATGAAAAAAAGACTTTTAATAATTGGGGTATCATCTACTGAGAGAGAAAATATAATATATCAATAGGATAGTTTCTGAAATGAAATAAAAATATAGCTATAAGATTCTCTTGAAGAATTAGTGAATTGAAAAAGAAATAGGGGAGATAATCATACAACTAAAAAGGGGACATGGGAAAGAAAGAAAGATTTTATTACAAGGAAAAGTAGAAAAAATAAGAGAGGAGGAAAACAAGGCTATATAAATTAGGGCTGGCAATACTCAGATCGGTACAAAAAAGCTATGGGACTGTTTCAAAAACAGAAATTTAGGAGGTGAGAGGGAAAAATTTTAATATTTTAAAAGATGATGGGGGATATTTTATTAATTGAAAAACATGATATCCTGGATAAAATAAAAACCTTTTATAGTGACTATACAAAACCCAAAATATAAACAAACATCACATAAATTTGTATCTCAAAATGTTAAATGTGAGCAAATTATATCAGAACATAAAGACTTATGTGATGGCTTCATATTTACAGAAGAATTAAAAAAATAATATTCCTAGCCTAGGGAAAGACTCCAGGAAGAGATCGACTCACTAATGAATTTTATTAAAAAAATTCCAACATGAGTTAGACAGATACAATGAGGGAGGGAATAATATCACTAAACTATAAACGGAAGGGGGACAACACAAATTTGAAAACCTGGTTGTCCATCTCCCTCCTAAACAACGACTAAAAGATTTTAAGTAAAGTAATAACTCATATCGTTAAATATTTTATGAATTCTGTAATTGACAAAACTCAAACGTGGGGGACTAAGGGGAATGATATCCAAAATAATATTTTAAATATTAAAACAATAATAGAATTTATAAAAGTATCTGGACAAACAGGTTCTTTGGTAATTCTTGATCAAGAGAAAGCTTTCGACAGAATTGAGCATAACTATGTACAAAAAGTACTTGCAAAAAAATTGGTTTCTGTACAAAGATATAACTGCAAGTATACATGTATTTAGAGGTATCATTGAGAAATTTAAAATACTGCGGTCAGTAAGGCAAGGCCATTCTCTGTCAATGCTATTATACGTAATAGCAATTGAAATACTAAGTATTAAAATAAAGACTAATAAAGTTATAGAAGGAATTAAGATCCCAAATTTGAGGAAACAATTTAAAATACTCCAGCATGCTGACGAATGCACCAACTTTATAAACGACCTTAATTCTTTTAAACACCTTGAAAAAGAATATGAAAATTTTAGTAAAGCGTCTGGGTCGAAAATTAGCCATGAAAACACAAATACTGAAAATAGAAAAATAGGCAACTAGATAGGGAACTACCCTGCCCCCCCCTTCTTAATGAAAGATAAATTCTTAGGAATTTACTTTGAGAAAAATGAAACATTAAAATACTTGCAAAATATTAAAGAAAAAGTTAATAAAAGCATTGCAATCTGGGCACAAACGCCATTAGGTATTATGGAGTGCGCACAAGTTGCTAAAACTTATTTTTACTTTAACATGAATTATATTTTAAAATCTTTAGATCTTAAATATCAGAATGTAGATAATAAAAAGTAAAATATATATGGGGTTTTCAATTACATTATATTGAAGAAAACAAAACAACATTATATAGAGACATTAAGGGGTTATTAGTTTTACCTAATCTAGAATGGATTAAGAAGGCTAACATTTTAAATCAATTTTAAAAATTAATGCGATCCGGATAACCCTGGAATGCTGTCTACATCTACTTGTTTGGGATTATTAGTAGAAATAGAATAGACATTTAAAGAAACAACTCCTTGATTAGAAAGTTATTTGTTGACAAAATAATTAAACATGTAAAAGATTTGATTTTTAAATATAGGGATATTAATGAAATTTGGGAGGGGAAAATGCATATTTAAATTAAAATGGCAGATTTATATTAAGAATATAAGATGTAAAGTAGAGAGAGAAAATTGGGGAGTGGAATGGAATAGCTTCTGGACAAACTTGGCTAATATTAAATCGTTAAAAATTCAAAGGATTATAATTAAATATCTATATAATGAATGGCTGATTGGGGAGATAGCTAAATGAAACGGGATGGTTAAAATACTACCCAAATGTCTCCATTGCATTGCAAAGCCAGTAACTTCAATAAATCTCGTGTTATAATTGAATGTATAAATAAAAAGGGAAAGCTATAAAATTATTGATTTTATATCTAAGTTAGACAAATACCAGAGAAATAGAATATTATATTTCGATGGGAAATTTGATTTTAAAATATCCTTTGTGATCTAATAAATTACATTATATATGCTATCAGAGAATGTGGACAAGTTATTGTTATACATTAAAAAAACCTGTCCAATTTAAATATTCTAATTTAGGCCCTTTTCGTAACATTTAATAGAGATCTTACAATCTTATAAAAAATATATATATTTCCCTGGGTAAATAAATATTTCTACTAATCAGCTTTAGACAGTTGGATGTATAAGGTATTAATATATTAAAATTAATAATTTTCTTTTTGTAAAATAGTTTATAATTGTTAATGAATTATTCTTATTATATATGTAGTAAATATGGACAGGGTATATACACATGGATGAAATAGGAGACAGAAACGCCACGGGGCTTTACCACAGGGCGCTACGCGAAGTGGAAGAGCCTCCGAGAAAGACGTGCAGAAAATGGACATACAATACACGTACACAAAAGGAAATTTTTTTTTCACAAATTGATTCCAGATTATATATAGGAAACAGTGACTAACAATTATTATTATTATTTTTAGTAGTAGTAGTAGTAGTAGTAGTAGTAGTAATAGTAGTAGTAGTAGTAGTAGTAGTAGTAGTAGTAGTAGTAGTGGAGAGTGTGCAGTAAAGCTATGTCAGTTTGTTAAGGTAAATATGTCATATAAATAAAGACATGAGGCTCCTTACAAAATTACTTTCATGACCAACCTTCTATAATTCAAAATTTATAAATAAGAAACAACACACGATAAAACACACTTAAAACAAGAGGCTTATTTTTTAAAATCATGATTAGTGCACCGTTTCCTATGCAAAATTCTAAACTTCAAAAATAAATATAAATTATAATGCTTATTACAGACTACATTTTTTTATTAGCAGAAAACTTGAAAATAATTTGGTTTTCCTGCCGTCCTTACAACCTACAGCTATAGCAATACACAGATAGCGTACAAAGGACCTATGGACGTTTGACATTAATCCTTACATCTACATCTATAGCATACATACAATATAGCAATAAACAGATAGCATACAAAGGACATAGGGACATTTGACATTAATCCTTTCATCTACAGCAGCAGCAGAGAGGGTGAACAGACAACTTTGCCAGAGACGTTTATTTAAAAAATAAAGGTTCCTGCAGAGGCTGAGAAAATAAAACGTCAACAATGCTAAAATCAAAGTCTCTTTCCACACGATTGTGTATTTAACAGTATAATAAAATCTTTGGTTAGTTTATCTTTGTTGATGTATTTTTTATGATTTTATCAGGCTATTTTGTTTACGAGTAAAGCGACTCAACTGTTGTCAATCATCCTCTCTGCTGCTCCAGACTTTGACATGAGAGATTAACCAAAGATTTTATCTAGACCTACGCGATATCTTGATCTTGGATCATGTAGATTTATCGTTATACATCCAAACGGAACAGATTGTGCTTCAGAAAAGAAATTTTTAAATTTATTCATATCCGTGTCCCCTGAACACCAAGTATAATGAATATTCTGTAGAGTATAATTATCTACTCCATTAAACACAACCAAAATATTGCAGTTATCTCTGATCACCTTAGGTATTTGTGTATATCTCTGAGTAACATAAATCACATCTGTGTTTTTGTGTCTCCCTCGAGAAAATATTCTAGCTGGATTTGATTGTTTGTCCAACATCACATCATCATATACTACGAGATTATTAATGAATCCCTCTAAGTCATTTACAGAAAGGGCTTCATCTATATCTGTGATAAAGTCAATAATATCGTTACGGTCTTTATTAACTGATTTTGCTTTCTCGTTAAAATCCTTAAGTACTTCGTAACAATGCTGATCATCTACAGACGGTGCTATTAAATATAGTCTGTTCCATCTCAACCGCCTCATTTATAAATTTAACAATAATTGTGTTTTACCTGATCCAGATGGACCTATTATAATCATTCTTATCGAATTTGGTAATGCTGGATGGTGCTTCACTGGTTCCTGTTTTTGTGTAGTCAATTATTGTATCCATATTATTAATAACATGAATCTATATTGTGTTCGATGTAGATCATATACACCTATCACTGGGTTAACAATAATAATAACGAAAAATAAACGACGTGCATTAACAGGTAAATGTGCAAAATGTGGTAAACAAATATATAAATTTATCTCAGGGATAACAAAGATAGGTGGTGCTATTGCTGCTTCTTTAGGAAAATTACCTGGATTACCATGGGCTAAGTATGCTGGTGAGAAACACCTTCCTGGATATAATTACTGTGGTCCTGGAACTCGTCTCGATATCAGACTTGATGATCAAGATCAACCAAGACCAGGAGAGTCTCCAGTAAATAAAATTGATCAAGCATGTCACATTCATGATGTTGCTTATAAAAATGATGATTTGCAACAACGGTATTTCGCAGATGTGAAATTGATTCATGCATTGAATTCTATGCCTAATAAATCTGTTAGAGAGAAACTCGCTAGTTTCCTAATAAAATCTGCTATGAAAAGTAACATAGTGTTAGGGGCTGGTAATTAACTGTATAATTATTATAATGGAATCTATTTATTATAGCCCAAGAGGGTATTGGAAAGGTAAAGCAGCGATAATTAATTTTGCTGAGACAGCAAAAGTTTCACGTTCTGTTGCTGAAAATTGGTTAGCACGACAGTCAATATGTCAAATTTATTTACCACCACCAAACTAAATTCAATACTCACATTTTGATGTCAGTGTTCCTAACAAAGTTCATCAAGCAGATATTTTGTTTTTACCCAACGATACTATTAAAACACGTGGACGAAAGTCACGAACGTACAAATACTCATTGACTATTGTTGACGTTGCAAGTAGATATAAAGAAGCTGAACCATTATCACCAAAGACATCATCTGAAGTTTGTACTGCGTTTGAACGAATTGATCAGCGAGGACCATTACAATGGCCAACACTACTACAGGTTGATCCTGGCAAAGAATTTCTTGGTGCAGTATCATCGTTGATGAACAGGTACAACGTTAAAATCAGACGAGGATATACTGAGATTCATCGTGATCAGGCAATCGTTGAACGATTTAATCGAACACTTGCTGAACGGTTATTCGGGTATCAATATGCAAAGGAAATATCTGCTGACTTTAAGACAAAGGATAGATCTCGTGAATGGGTTGCGAGGTTACTGAATGTGAAAGCTGCCTTGAATAACGAAGTTACTCGTGCAACTTCTATGAAACCGTCTGATGCGATCACAATATATATATATATATATATATATATATATATATATATATATATATATATATATATATATATATATATATATATATATATATATATATATACCGATAAAACGTAAATCTATTTCTCAATCAGTACTAGGTAATGTTACGGTTAGATATTTATACGAACCTGGCGAACTCGAAGGAAGCAGAAAAAGGGCAACTGATCCTATTTGGAGTGTGACCACACACAAAATATCCAGCGTGGTAAGGTCCACAGGTAGACCTGCAATCTACAGATTAGATTCAACTGCTCCTCAACGTGGATTTGTACGTGAACAATTACAAATAATTCCTGGGGATACGCAATTACCACCGAGTACACTTTTATAAACTTGCACATCCTCGACGTCAATTACACTCCAAACAGGTCAGTATCACATTTTCGCGCGTGTGACCAATACTACTATTAATTCTATCAACTGTAAATTGTCTTGGGTTATTGCTCGAATACTGCCACAACATTTTTGCGTTGCAATTTGCGCAATGATTATTTTGTCGTTGTTTTAACATCATAATAATATTTACATCTATACCAAACTCGTGATTATTTTTTGTCACACTGCTTATAGATGCATAATTTTTTATTGATATCGACATTAGTGATTTCTTCGGTTATTACGGAATCCATGATAACCCGTTTTAGTTGTGATATTCTTCTAACTCGAGATACTGTGAGATAAACTAAATTTGACCACTCAATACGATCATCGACTATCCAAACTTTAGTATCAGTGATAGTTAATCCCTGCGACGAATGAATCGTTATAGCGTACCCTAACGTTAATGGAGATTTATCCATGTTTAACGCGCTCTCGACAACATCAACAGCGACAAGGACAATATCATTTAACACAAGATTTTGTATTCGGACACTTTCAGTATCTGCACTAGGAATCTTCACATCAACATTTTGTTGTCTAGTATCTGCAGGGCGATAACACAACGGTACAGGTAATTTTGGAAATTTTTCCTTTTGTAATGCATATAATTTCTTTTGAAGTTCTTCACGAACAATTTTTCTACTGGCAACTATCAAATCAGAAGGTTTCCATAGGGTCCAAAAATCATTCATGGATGTTTCTGGAATTATCTAGCGCATTACTTCACACTGTATTTTATATGGTTGTATTAATCTCTTGAATTCTTTCAGCGACTCATCAACAGCTGTATGATCATCAGATATTTCTTCATAATAATCTACATTGTTCTTTAGCCACTCATGTGGAAACTGTCCAACAAAGGGTGGTGGTTGACCATTATCGCCACACATAATCACAGCAGTATTCTTTAGTAACAACCAATCAAGAAATATTTGTAATACTTCCAGAGGCACCGTGCATATATCGTTCCATATGATAATTTTAGATATATATTTTTCACCCATTCGTAATGGGGTCCATGTATCTCCGCACCATCTAAAGAAACTATGATATGTACACGACTTTACATTTCGTTGCTTTATTTCCCTGGCGAGTTTATGCGTTGGTGTTAGGACAATCATATCTAAACACATGAATAAGTTAATCGCGCGTGTTGTTTTACCTGAACCTCCACACCCATTTAGGTAAACGGTCTTATGTCTAATACAGGATCATACACGGATGGCGCAGATGATTTTGATACTTGATTATTTATGTAATATGTTTCCTCAATTTCAACATTGGCAGATTCACAATAGCCAATTATATTTTCTTGTTTTATCCTCCACGTTCACCATTCACCATTACGGAGATTTAATGAATCTTTATATTTTTTGTGTATACAAAATGAATCTGTCGCAACTCTAACAGCGTAACGAGAAAATCTGTTTATCCTCGATAATAGATTGATCGAAACATAAGCTAGCATCGAAGATCTTAGATGAGTAAACTGCGGTGACTCGCCATCAGTATAGCTCACAATGGTACCTAGTTTTGTTTTTTCTGATATATACTTATAAATGTGTTTTTCTCCATCGTATCGGCGATTATAAAATCAACATCGTCCATAATCAATCTTGCACAAGTTCGTTTATGAGCATGTGATCCTCCTTGTGTAAACTTGCCGATTATGTTTCTGCCGAGATCTTTTTCAAATTTCTTATCGTGTTTAGCAGGTTCTGGTAACCAAACTTGCTTTTGCACGCGATATGATATATTAGCTTCAGATACTTTCAACGATATTAAAACTCCAGCATCGAGCATATATCTTAGCAGAACTATTGGAGCCCAACATTTTTCAGAAAAATGTTTTCCAAACCACGCATAAACAATCATATGGAGACCTTCTCTAAACTCAAACGACTCTACATAAGCAAATCCTGTTAGATCAAAATTTGGTAAGGATCCATTTATCCCAACTCTGGTCAAGTCATGTGTAGGATGTCCAAATCTATTAAAGCATTCAGAGCACTCTCCATATCCAAGAAAACTCCCAGGATAACACGCTACCATATCAACTGAGATAATGTCATTGTAATTATATTAATATTGCACAATCCACCGTGACCGTATTCTATACAACTTCTCACGACATCTTCAAGAAATTCTGATTGTGTCGGTTTCCACGAGTTTTTCTTCTGAGCGAAATGAGCAGCAACCGATAGTACGATAAAACAATTACTTAGTAATTGTCTAACTTTGACATCGTCAGAAGTATATTTCAGCTGAAGGTTTTCCATTCCTTTATAAAGAGATTCTGTACGATAAATATCACCGTTAGACCGTACAAACTGATCATAAAATTCATATTCAGAACTCTGAAATAACACACTGAAACATGATCATATTTACTAATAACACTGATAGCATCGTGGTAAAATTTAACCGTTCTTTCTCGTGGAAATACAGTTACAGCATCAGTCCATGCATGCGCGTTATGATCAATAATATTTATAGGAGCTACTCTAGATTTATATTTTGTTTCTGCAAAATCTCTCCTGTCAACGTATTCGCTGTTATTGAAAATCTTAATAACTTTTCTAGCTCAGCAACGTCGCTAATAGACGCTCCAGTGTCTGTTAAACCGTTTCCCCGAATTGCGTTTTGTGAAGTGTTCTACAATTCGCTCTGCTACAAAGTTTATTCTCGACATTTTCATTTTCTTGAGATCTTTTACGTAAGGTTTATCATTTAACGGCTAGAGCGCATACACAACAGCAGTTACTGGATAAGATCGCTCATAATACGGCTTGTCTATTCCAGTCAGTATTCCTGGTTTGAAAGTTTTACCAAGGATAATATTCCCTGACTTCTGGACTGATTCGCGTTTGTCTAGGATGATCCAGATATCATCCTCTGTATTTACAATAAATTTTACTAAAATAATATATTTTCGAACATCGAGGTAGTCAATGATTTCTCTTGCTCGTTTGTCATTCATAACATATATATAATTTCCAATCATGAATGTGGACCACACATGAACTGCACCATCGTGGCGGAACTCCTCACTAATGCGTTTAGTTATATCCGCATTTATTAAAGCTAGATCTTTCATCGAGAAACCAAATTTGTGTAGCCTGTCAAGATCAAATGTAGATGCGGCGGGCTCAATTGCGGATAATTCCTGCATATTATAATTAAGGCAAATATGTATCTAAATTGAAGTAATAATCATTTATATATGATTCAACCAAATCACAATTGCCTCTGGCTTAAGATTGGTCACACGTCTCCGTGCAACAAAAAATGTGTAAACGATTTCTGCAGTTATCACATGCAATGCGTTAGAAACAAAAGTCTAGGACCTACACCGTGTATACGGTGTGATGTTGGTGTGCGAGGAAAGACCCACCTTTATGCGCAATGTGGTGATAAAAGATATAGGGAGTAAAAAAGATATTAAAATAAAAATATTTAAACTGAATCTATTATAAAACGCAAAGAAGATTATCTAGCTAGATTTTCAAAACAATGATTTAAACAAATCGTATAAAGTATATAAATGGAGCAATATGAGTTTGTGTCACATCCGATTCTTACCAATTATGAAGCGAATTGTAATGGTATCATTAGGAATTGCAGATTGAAAAAACCAGTAGGTAGTGTTAACAATGATGGTTATCTTGCGTTTAAAGCCAGCGGATAAAATCATCTATCACACAGATTTGTGGTCTAATGTTTCTTGGGACCGATTAAAGATGGGTATGTGGTGGACCACATAAACAACAATAAACTTGACAACCCACTTCAAAATTTACGTGTAATCACGCAAAGTGAAAACTGCAGATATGGAAATACATGTTTTGCAAGATATACTGTAAAACCTGTTAAATCAGTAAATTCATCATCTGGAGAAGAAATTATGTTCAAGTCAATTTATTCAGCTAGTAAATATTTTAATATAGCGCCCGCCCCCCCTCCCCCAGTGAAACGTTCAGCTGATGTTCTGACGTTCTACTTATTCCTTAAAATTTGCACAGAATATCATGTTCATGTACTTAGATAATTAAGCGAGACCTAGGCAACTATAAAACTTTTCAATATTGTAGTTATTGTTATTATTTAGTTTGCAATCTGCTCATATTATTCAGAAAATATTATAAGATGGTTCTCCACAAAGATACATAAACTGCATTCGATATTATGAAACAAATCTCTACTTAATCAGATTTAAATTTTATAAGTTTTTATTTTGTTCGATTTTTATGAAATTTGTTGTTTTTTACGCTATTTTTCAGACATTTTAGTCGATTTTATCATTGTTTTTTGTTGAGCATACTCGTTTTCGTTGGGAGAAAACCCCAGGAAGGTTAACGGGAATTTACATTAAGTTTTAAATTTGTTGACCAAATACTATATTTGGGGGGGGTGTATCATAATTTGCTCATAAACATATACATAATACGAACAAAAGAAATGGAAAAAAACCAGTATTTGAGAAACAAATTTAAAATCTAATGTTAATTCCCGTTAACACCCCTGGGGTTTTGACCCAACAAAACCGAGCAAACTTAACAAAAATCTTTGTTCACACTTCACTATATACACATATAATTGATAACATAGTAACGTTTTACAAACCTACCAGTGTTTTTTTTAATGCTAATTCGGCAACTCATTCTTTACTGATAAAATAATACTTTACCCATTGTTTATATAAAATCCGCGTACTGCATTCTTTGTTTATACATAAAATCAGCGTACAGGATTTACAAAGTGGATACTATTAATTATTGATTAACTCAGCGCTTATAAACAGGCAAAATGATGCATCAGTAACACATTATGAATTCCAACACTCAGACATCATTGCTGTAGTTATTATCGATTTTCTCCATATAGCCAGAAGATAAATCTGCATTTTACAAGAAAATTTAGCGTCTGTTAAGACATACTCTGTATATATATTATACAGTGCCAAATATAAATAGGTTTTGTATAATAAACACTGCTATTTACACAGATGTAGACAATGTGTTTATGTTTAATACACTTCACGTATAAGAGTGTAATAAAGATTGAAAAAATGATAGTTTTCTATTGTCTTAACAGAAACCACAAAGCCATGCCATACCATTGTTAAAATAGAAAACAACCATCTTTAAAATAAAAAGTGGGCGTATAAGTGGGCGTGTGGGCGTTATAAAGTGGACGTGTGGGCGTATAAGTGGGTGTGTAAAATGAGCACGTTAAGTATATATTAACTAATTTATCCTATACACTTCATCGCGATATAACTCAGTAGGTAACGTGCGGATCTATAAAACCAGCGGTCGTGAGTTCAAAACCTGTAAAAGCTTGTAAAAGTTTGTAACATGTGAAAGATAAAATACAGGGTGGGGAGTAGGGGTGTAAGTGCGCATAGAGGGAGGGAAAAGTGAAAGGAAAAGTGGGCAGGGTAAGGTGGACAGGTTAGGGTAAAGTGGACAGGGTAAAGTGGCCACATCGTGTTTTTGTTGTAATTTATCCTATACACTTTGGCAAAGTGGGCGGGCACAGTGGGCGAGAGGGGGATCTTATCTTATCAGGAGGAGTCATGTTCGGCATCGCTGCTGACACTGATCCATATTTCGATGATATATTTTTGGGGTGTCACCTAATGTTGCTCCATTTTTGCTAATTTTTGTATTAAAAAAAATATATTTAGTATATAATGAATACTGAAAATATAAATGTTATTGATTCTGCAATTAAAAAATTACAACATAACCGTATCGATGTGTCTGAAAATCTTAATGCCGAAAAGATTCTATGTGATTTTGACTCATTACAACAACAGAAAAACCCAAACAGATTTACGCTTTCATCAGATTACAAATTTGTAAAGGAAATGCAAAGTGTAATCTTAAAGTCACTAGCAACAGTCACTGATAATCAGGTAAAATTATTTGTACCTCTCTCTCAAACGCTATTAACAAAATCAAGTTAGAATTATCTCATGAATAAGGCAAGAGAAAGATTATAAATTATCGTATAAGACAGTTAAGAGAATATTGTAAAATGTGGAATGTGAAAGTGATAGTGAAAGTGATAATGAAAATGATAACGAGGAGTCATTAACTGTTATAATTGCAAAACAAAATCCATGAGAAAACTAATGCATATATATATATATATATATATATATATATATATATATATATATATATATATATATATATATATATATATATATATAGAATACAAATCATATGGCGAATAAAAACCCTTTCAAGCGTACTGGATCCACCAAGGGATTAGGTGTGTCAGGGATTAATTAAAATAGATGCAATAAACTGACGACGAACAATACGAAACTAGTAACTAACTAGGCTAGTTAGTTACTAGTTTTGTACTGTTCGTCGTCAGTTTATTGCATATATCTATGTATATATATATATATATATATATATATATATATATATATATATATATATATATATATATATATTGCAACTGTGTTGTATCCTGACCAACCATTATGTATCAGGTACTATAGACAAGTACCAAAGATATTTTTTTTGTTTCGCGTTGTGACATAAAGCGTATTAGGTTCTCACATACAGATTTATATTTATAATTTCATTTCTTGTGTCCAAATGTGATTATTTTGGTCTGTAAGTTTGAGGTGTATTCTTGATAATAACGGATCATGAACACGCAAGTAAACGGGGCTTATAGGTTCTGATACAATAAGAGAACCCGAGGGGTCGCGCGGTGAGAATGTGTATAATATGTCCCCTTGCTGTGCCTGGCCAGACTTTGAAAGATCTATTTGAAAACTTCCATCCACAACGTTGCAAACGAGATTGACAGCGATTGTTATTGTTATGTTTGCTATGCCTGGCGATAAATATCTGCCGGCACCAAACGGGTTGTTGTTATGTTTTAGTATAGACGGTGGTGGGGCTAATTTTCTCCATGAATCACATATTCTTTTAAAGTGTTCATCAATAAGATCTTTAACTGATTTCTTTAACTCAGACGAGTCAAATCCAGGAATGATAAATGTTGGTAATTGTTCTTGCGTAATAAAATATTAAAAGAAAAACTGTTGTGAAAAAGCGATTATCGTGTGGAATACGCTGAACTGGGTCGTCTTCATTGACTATATAACCTGTATCATAGTGAACTTGAGTTAGTGGTGGTATTACTAATCGTTTCTCTCTGTTAACAAAAACATTATTCATGAACTCTAGGACTGAAGCAACGTGATTCAAATGTTGTATTGATTCAATTATTTGATATTTTAAATCATCGTTGTAAGAAACATTATTACTTAGAGGTAAATTTTGTAAATTTTTAAACACGCGTTCATGTTCAGATTTAATTGTATTAGCATACGAATTAATTAGATCAATATCTAGTGTTATTAATCTAGCTTCTTTATCTTTCTTACTAGCAATTACTTTTGTAAAATGATTTTCTACTCGATCTATATAATGCACAATTATATTAGTACCAGAATATAATTTCCATTGATAAGCTTCTTTTACTTTTCGATATTCTGGAAGTTGTATAAATTTTTTAACCTCTTTGACGAAGTCGGATCTCTTTGGTTCTGTTCGTTCTTGATAAACCGGTGCGACTTCAGGCCATCCTACAACTGATCTGATTGAACTCTGATATATATCTACAAAGTAATCAGGGGAATTTACTTCAATTACAGCTGATAGTGTTGGTTCGTAAACAGTGATAGCTATCTTTGACTCTTTTCCGGTTATAGATTTTATTCTGCTTTGGAACTCGTCATTAATCTCCTGTATTTGATAACTACCCGTTGAAATTCCAACAACTTGCCAATCAGGTGTTCCATCCGGTTTATTCTTATTTGCAAATACCAGTGAATTATTTGCTGATAATCCACCGAATGGTTTTGATCTGATATTTGGCCACCTATTATAAACGCGCAGGTGAGCCAATGCAATTTCTTTTGCTAGAATTGCAGTTGGATAGTTAACGCTAAATTCAGGACTGGTCGAACTTAATGATATCATAGTAGTTTTTGAAGGAGTTGTATTAAATGTGATCTGTTGCAATAATTCCCTTGACGATGTCAAAGACTCAGCCATTATTGTGATCTTTATTATTTAATTCTCAATCTTTCCACTATTGTCACTAGAGAATGCATTATTTCCTGTTACAAATGCTTCATCGTAGGTTTTCATTATCGTAACGAACTCCTCATCAGATATTTTACCATCAAGGAAAGCTGCGAGCATAATTTAGTATAGGCGGTTGTTGCTGTGTGTAATTTCATCATGTACTCACGTAATTTATCGCTCGTGCATGTATATATTTTAGCGATAATACTGAGAATACCTGCACATGTTGTTGTTGTTGTATAAACCACAATCGTTAAAGCCGCAGGAGTAGTCATAATTAACGTTGATAATAATAATCCGGTTCCAGCAACAACGGCAGAAACAGAGTAAACTACTACATCGATAACAACCATGCGTCTGCGATATTTTTTTGCTTTCAACGTGTTTTCGTCGATCATATTTTTTAGTTCAGTCCGACACTTACACGCCTGATTATATCTGTGATGTTGAACGTCAATGAGTGACTCTGTCATTGGATTCATTATACTTATGACGTTGTCATTTAATTAAGTAATTAAAATGGGAGCTTTAGTTACAAATTCCAGACACCACCAGTAATTAGCGAGGACAAACTTCTATCCGATGATTCCAACGTGAACGTTTCTTCAGAATCTTTATCCAACATTACAGATACGGTTCTAGACAAATTATTAGCTAATGAAGATGTTGTATGTATCTTAAAGTTTACAACACTAAACACAGACAACCTATATATAAAAGCGACCTCCGCGGTGTGTTTGATGGTTTTATTTTATTGTGTCCATGTAGCTGCGCCTCATCCGATAACGTACACGATGTTAATGATCTGTTTGTGAGGAATTTTAATCAGGCTTGTTTTTTTAACAATATCCGGAATTCTACTAATCATACCGTTGAGTTTTGTGTTAATATCAGTAAGTTTTATATCAACATTTGGTGGACTTCCAAACAATTCGTTATTAGTTTTGTTTATATTTCTACTGAAAAATCAGTTCTAAATGCAGCAACTCCATCATTGATTGTCATTAACGAAGTCGTTATTGGAATTTCCTTATCGTCAGCATATTTTTGGTAACAGCATCACTATCTTTAGTTGGATATCCAAGATCTGTAATTTTATTTTTGTTCATAATAACGTTTCCACTGAATACACCAACAGTCGTCTTGACATAATCGTTAACTGACTTAACTGAATCTCGTATTTTACCCTGATCAGTAAAAGTTTCGATATTATCAGCAACTGTAGTAGGAATTCGTATAAGTACGTCTGGTAGTTGTATATTGTTTGTCTTTAATCGTCCTTGTTTGTCCTGAAAAACAACCACTTCATTTTAATCCACACTTGTAATATTTAATAAATCATCAATCTTATTTCTGAGTTGATAGAGGGTTGCATATTTAGATAAATCACCTTGCTGCTGAGCTTTACCACGAGCAGATCTTCCATAAATATCTACCATTATGGTAATTGATGTCCGTTCAAATGTGACAGTGTGGTATATTCATGCATGACTTTATGAGGTGGCTTTCCTTGCGGTGCCATGGATACAGCATCAAGCACATTAAGTACTTCACGACCACATATTGGTGGGTCAATTAATGTTTGTGTTGATAGCGTTGAATACCAGATTTGAGCAGTATTATTTCTGACATAATGAAGAAATTCTTTTGGTGGCGCTAATCCATATGAATCAAAATAGATAATTCCACGTGGATCAATTGCATACGCTACCCAATGAATGCCAGGTCCAGAGTTTTTATCGAGTTTCATTATTGTTAGGTTGTTTTGGTAATTGATCGCGCATAAAAACTCCTCTGAAATTTTTTATATTTAGTTTTTTATCAGCATCGAGTAAATCAAAATTTGATAGTGAAACTATCATCGAACTGTTCCTAGTCTTATACCATTTCCGTACCATGAAGGCGGGGTTCCTGGTAATCTGAGACCTTTGCCTTTTTTGATTCCTTGTCCATTTGCTTTCTTTAACGCCATTCCAGCAGCGGTTCCAACAGCGCCTAACGCAGCAGCTTTTGCAACAGTAGGGGCTGCAGCAGCTATTAATGCTGGTATATCTGCGAGAAGAGGAAACATATCACCCGTTTTAAAAGTATCTTTTATAGCGCCAGCAGAAAGACTAAGTTTGACTCCTTTATTTGACTTTTTTGCTTCATTAAAGTTTTGAATTGTCGATCAGTCAACGATAATTTATTTGAACCGCTCATCTGTTCTTCTTTCAACGGTATTTTTATTCCACAGTTATTGTTTAATGCTGATTGCAGTCTTTTGATCTGACCATGAGTCAGACTCACACTAACGTGATGATATGACATTATTAATATTATGAGCGATCTAAGTACATGTTCTCTAATGGCGCATCAATGACTCTTATTCGTCCACCAACACCTTCGAGTAACATTGATTTATCACTGAGTATAACAGCAATTGCTCTGTAATTAGGAATTGCTCCAACATCTCTATTAACACGAGCTCGAAAATGTATATCAACTACTGATTGTCTGATTAAATCTAAATGTTCCAGCTAAAAGTAATAAATCGGATACAGAGTTGTAAAATCTAGTTGTGATATTTGTAATCCAGTATCAACATTTTGATCACGGCCCATGAACGACATAAGACGATGGTACGCACGTGCTACATGATTTTGATCGAAATTCAACAAAATATCCTCGGATGGTTCTTGATGTCCATTTATTCTTAGTGAAACCTCAGAAACACCGAGATTATCAAATACCATGATACTACGCGTTTGATCATTTACTCGTGCAGTATCTTGAAATGGAATAAATATGTGTCGCGGTGCAGAAACACCTTGCTGAGAAGCTATCTGCCATGTAAATAAACCGTTAATATTACTCTGGATAGCATATGTGGTCATTGTTAACCATGACAAAGCTGATTTACTACCTTGATATATAAAAGAAAGTAACCGCTTTTCTTCAGATATCGAGGGGAATATTACTGACATCCACAGGGAAAGTTTTGTTAGTACTACAATACCAGGATCACCAGTGGGTTTCCATATTGCATCATCGTCTGTACTTTTTCGTACGAGAACAACTGTATGTTTAGCTCCAAAAATAACTCTTCGTACATGTCTGCAGAATCCAAAGATATATGACAGTGGAATTGCACATGAAAATGCTCTCCTATTTCCTTTTAACATCGCTCGACGTGATGTGAATCCCAAGTTGAAATTTGCATTAGCACCATGAACCACAGCAGCAACGTCAGCGTCAGCGTTGTTAGCATTGTTTCTTGGTCGTCTTATATCATATAGTACGTAGTTAGGATGGTCAGAAGTGTCCTTGGTAAACATCATTGATGGACCAGCTGATCTTGAGTAATCGTCACTGTATCTTGCAAGGCCAAGTATTGTTGTAGCAACGTCAACGTCTTTTTGAATTGATTCAATATTTTTTCCGTCAATCATGTACGTAGCGCTATCAAACAACGCCATAATACCATTATTAGCAAAACCAACACTAACATCGTCTGCATATGCTGCTGGTGATGCAGGATCAGCGTTATTTAAAACTTTACCTTCGATCTCAATAAATGCTTCAGCAGGTAAGAAATATCGACTTGTACCCTGAACCTGTAGTTCAATTCGTCCACGCTTATCTGGAATTCGTGCGTCATAAGAATAATACTGATAATCGCGCACAGACTCATCTTTGAGAACTGGTGCGTCAATGTCAAATGCAGGATTGAACATCTTTTATTATTATCATCTTCGTCTAACACGAAGATCACTTCGAGAAGTGAGACCACTTCCTGCTATCCGACTAGCGGTTATATTTTTTTTTCCGACATTGGGACATCAACTAACTCCGCTAGTTTTTGATTAGCGGCTTGACTTATTAATTTACTTGCACTTGCGGGCATCACTTCAGTGCTGGGCAATTTCACTGGTTGAGGTCGGACTGCTTGAGATTTGCGTATTAATCGTGCTAGTCTATCTTTGATCGATGAGAATGCTTTGCTAGCAAGGTTACCAGCAGCGTCTATACCTTTTTGACGAACAACATCAATAGCTTTCATACCCAGCTGCTTTGCAATAGGTATTGATTTTGGGGCTTTTCTTCTAAATAGACCCTGAACAATATCGCCTAGTCCATCTCCGTGGGTTGCTTTGTATACTGGTAACAGAGAGTTCATTACCCTAACCATGGTAGGTCCACGTTGAGCACCATGCACAATCATTTTATTATTAATTGACTTTATCACTAATTGTATCGAATCGCTGTGACTTAGTCATTATAATAATCATCAGCAATTTCATTAATGAGAGACTGATACACATTAATATCCATAATACCGCCACTAAATAATTGTTTACAAACATCAGCTGCTTCATTAATAATTTCTGGGGAATTATTACCAGCTCGTTTTCCTCCATTGAGGATTTCTAGTCGTTCAACATCAGCGAGAACATTATTGGGACAAGTAATAAGAACACTACCTAGACCACTTCCAATTGCACCAGGAGAGTATTGAAATTCTTCTTCTGCTGTTCTAACTATTTGTCGCGGTGATTGCTCTCGATTGATTGCTTCTTGTCGTTCTTTTTCTCGTTATTGTGGCTTTTGTTGTTGCCGTTGTGATTGTTGTGGTGATGGTGGTTCAGATTGTTGTGGTATTTCTTGTGGTGGTCGTTGTGGTGTTGATGATGGTTGAGATTTTAATAATTTCATTATTTCTTGTTCTCGTTGTTCATTCTTTTCTATATATTCATTTACATATTTATCAAATATGTTAATATCTCTGATTTCTTTATTTGATCTTATTTCTGGAATATAAGTAGCGATGCGATATACATCCTTGATCCAATTTGCAGAGTTTAGAGATTTAACATATTCTGGTTTTACATATTTTTCTCTTTCATAATATCCAAAGGCGGTAATATAAAATAATTGATTTGGGTCCCTGATAGCAGCAATACCTTCAGGCGGAAATTTATATATTATCTTAGTTCTGGTTCTTGGTGGTCGAGAAGGTTGGACGGGTGATGGCAGTGGTAATGGTTAAGCTTCTTGTGCACGAGCAATATCGGCAGGTAATGTTGCAAGAACTTGTTGTGTTGATTCGGTTGCTGTAACAAATTTTTTTTTGTTTATATAATGAGTTTAAATAATTGTTTTGTTTCCTCCTCAAACTCAGTTAAATCCCTTTGACGCGATTGTAATTGTTCCTTAACAGAATCACGAACAGGTATATATTGTTTAATTGCCTCTAATCGCTCTCGAGCTAATTTAGCTGAGTGTGGTTCTCCAATACTCATTATTGATAATATTTATAATGGCTGTTTAATTCATAGCAGCAGAGAGGGTGAAGGACAACATTTGAGTCGCTTTACTCGTAAACAAAATCGCCTGACGAAATCATAAAAATACGTCAACAAAAATAAACTAACCAAAGATTTTATTATACGATTAAATACATAATCGTGTGGAAAGAGACTTTGGTTTTGCCTTGTTGACGTTTTATGTTCTCAGCCTCTGCAGGAACCTTTATTTATTTTTTTTTAAAAAAAAACGTCTCGGGCAAAGTTGCTTGTTCACCCTCTCTGCTGCTACATCTATAGCATACATGCAATATAACAATACACAGATAGCATACAAATGACATATGGACATTTGATATTAATCTTTACATCTACGTCTATAGCATACATACAATATAGCAATACACAGATAGTATACAAAGAACATAGGGACATTTGATAAAGGTCAATGGATATAAAAAGGTGAAGTTTTCTAATCGAGTGATTAAAACTAGAGCGGGAAACTTACCTTTTAGGTAATACGATGGACATAAAAATACCCCACTTCAAATTTTGTTTAAAAGTTTTTAAAATTAGAAAGACTTGCAATGCCAAAACAGAAATGATTTTTAATTTCTTTCGGCTAAGTGGGGTGGGGAAAAGCAGTAACATTTACAGGAAAGAACAAAGGAATCGTGGAACATTATTCATTATTCATAAAATACAATAATCATAACAAGATAGAAAAAGAAAAAATCTACAAGACGATAAACACAAACCTCCTATAAAATTAATACAACTCAGTGTATGAGACGCACGAGCGAACAGAGATTATGTCTAACAGAGAGATGACTTAAATAAAAAAAATATTTTCACGCAGAAAGAATTGATGTAACAGAAGTATCCTACATTAAACATGCAAATAGTAAGGGACTGCAAGCAATAGACATATCAAGGATACCAGTAGATAAAAAACCAAAACAATGATTCGAGTGATGACAACTCTAGGCCTAAGGAAAAAAGATTTCGTAGACTTAGATGACAGCATTATCAGAATTAGCGATGGATATATGCTAAGACCAAAAGGAACTAAACCGAGTATGCCTTATGGATAAAAAGAAATGGTGAGGGGAACAATATTTACTTTTAAAAAAGCAAGAACAGTCAAAAAGAGGACAAGAGAACTGCACATAGTGGTTATACCCATGCAAATTCCATTAGAAGCCACGGTAGGAAAATTTCCAAAGAAATTCAAAACGAAAGTATTCAAAGCAAGACCAGACAATATTATTGGATGCGAACTAAAGAATGGGAACATAATACTGGAGATTGAAAAAAAAGAGCTATTTACCATTAAAAAGTATTTTTTTAATTGGGTTCTTAGCAAAACAACCGTGGTACAAAGGGTGTATCTTCCATAGGAAATGCCATAAATGTGGAGAAGTGGGGCATACGCCTAAGTGATGCAGAATAGAACAAGAACTGGCACAACTATATCAACATGTACGACAGACATTAGCGAGATAACAATATTTCCAACACATGCAAAACAAAATCGAGGAGTAATTATATATATATATATATATATATATATATATATATATATATATATATATATATATATATATATATATATATATATATAGATATATATATATATATATAAAGAATACAAATCATATGGCGAATAACAACCCTCTCAAGCGTACTGGATCCACCAAGGGATCACGTGTGTCAGGGATTAATTAAAATAGATGCAATAAACTGACGACGAACAGTACGAAACTAGTAACTAACTAGCCTAAGCGCTAGCACATGTGAAGACAGAAATGTAGAGGTTTACAAACACAACGTTTTTGTGTTTATTTGTTTGTCGTAACTATGTTTTGTATTTGCCTTTGAAAAAGACTCATTAAGAGTCGAAAGCGCTTAGGCTAGTTAGTTACTAGTTTCGTACTATTCGTCGTCAGTTTATTGCATCTATATATATATATATATATATATATATATATATATATATATATATATATATATATATATATATATATATATATATATATATATATATATAACTTTCCAAAAAGAATACAAAGTTTTAAGTCAAGAACAGAAACAAACAAACCGTAACGAAATAGCAAACACTCTCTTTAATTCAAAAAACGTAAAAAAAAGAAATAGCAAACACTTTTAACAAAATACTAAGTCTTCGGGTTAAACCCACCGCAGAAAATGATAGAAGAATCAAAGGATAACTTTATTTCTTTGGCTCTGACAAACTAAGTGGCTATGTAGACGAGAAGCATTACCCACTACACCACAAATTAAAGGAAATTTAATAGCTGGAGCAGTCCAGGAAGCTCTACCTGCTGCTTTCCAACCCACCCCCAAGACAAGGATACAAAATGGTAAAGTAGTAGGAAGCTCTACCCGCTATAACACAAAAGAAAAAGAAAACCTCGAAGCAAGAACCAGTCCAAGAGGCTCTACCTACTGCTTCACAAATCCCACCACTTTGAAAACCAAAGAGTCCAGACAAGCGAAACCTGACCAGAGGTTCAATTCCTCCTCTTAAGAAGGAGCTATTGTAGTCCCCACTCGAACTGGCCAGTATTAAAGGAAGTTCTGCCTATGGCATCACAATTCAAAGGGAAAGGCAGCCAAGGAAGCTCTACCTGATGCCACATCCCTTTACTCACACTTATCAAAAAGACAAGCGGAGAAAAAGTGGGCACAAAAATGTGTGCCAGGGAAATCATACTAGCGTTTACCCGGATGGGATCCTGATAGCAGCAAGCCAATGCTGACTTAAAAATTTATCATCAAGAACACGCCCAAAAAAAATGTGGGAGCGGAAGAGAGAAAGCCCCCCTTTCCTTTACTCGCCGTACAAAACTAAAGGTGTTCAAATTGGCATATGAAGACCTAAAACAAAATAAATTTTATCCTTTTGTCGCCACCGTCTAAAACAAAAGCCACAAACGACTAAGCACTGAAGGGACGGCTAACACCCCACACGATTAGAAATCCTTTCGGCAAACAGAAAAGTACGCTAAGTAGTTCATTAAAATACTCACAATTCACAACCCTAAACGCTCAAACACTTACACAGGTGAATTACACATGATTGCTGTAGGGCTGTCCACTAGCAAAACTGGAGTAAATTCAACCTAAAGACCAGTCTAGGCCATAGATGGTGGTGCCAGGTTACGGGTTAGGGTGTGTCCTGGGTGTTGCCCTCGGGGTTGTGCTGTGGGTGTTTTACGCCGCCGCCTTTCGTGTTCCTCTCCACCTAGTTTCGTTCACATAGTGATGACATAATGCTCACACCGCTATTAAGCCCAGCCAAGGGCAATGATCCCAATCTGGGGCCAAAAATCCAGCCCGGGGCTATTACCAGTCGCGAAGCACCTAGTACATAGGCACCAATAATTCTTCAATCAGTCGCGCCATTCAACATTGAATCAAATATGGCAAGCAACCTTTTGGACAAGATGATAAAATAACAAGAGGCGGTTAATACCAAAATGGATAGGGATAAATAATTTGAAGAAAAGAAAAGATATATTAAGGGAGATGATTAAAAAGGAAACGAAGGGGAAAAAAGACATGGATAATCAAGAGAGAATAAAATCAGTAAATAAAAAAGAAAGAAGAGGAAAACGAAAAGAGGAAAAAAGAGGAGATAGAGGTAAAAGAAGAAGAGAAGTAAGATGAGAAGTAAAAGAAAAATGTAGTAAAGCAAATAATCAATTGAAGAAGAAGAAAACGAGAAGACAGAAATTAGAAGACAAAGAAGAAGAAACCCAAAGGACCTTTTTAGACCACTCCAATACCACTCTTGTTTAAAAACTTTTAGTCGATATTTTATGAGAATGTGTGTGTGATTCCGATTTTTAACGTAGCTTTAACAATTTTTTTGTAATATCGGTGCGATGTCTGCAATATGACAGTTTATAGAGATGTTTAGCACTGTGGCATCATGCTGCAGATATGTAGCATGGTGTCCTACCCAGGCACATTATCCTGACACAAGACTGGCCACACAACCGTCTAATGCCGAGTGCCAAGCGAGGCAGCTTTTAGTACCATTTTAAAAGTCTTTGACATGACTTGGCTAGGGTTCGAACCCACGACCTCCTGCATCTGAGGCGGACGATCGAAACACTAGGCCACCGGAGCGGTCATTTTATGATATAAATCTATGTTCATAAAACTATGTTTGTGTAATATGTCTATGTCTCTCTGTGTGTATATGTATGTATATCTCGCTATTGTATTTGTCCCTACTTAGAGTAGTGTGTATTTAGGTCAACCCCTTGCCACAGTGCTGCCAGTAATCCGCCCGATTTAGGACAACCACTTGCAATTGTTGCCAGTGTCCATTACCGTCACGTCAATTCCCATTGACTCTATGCAGTCCTACCAATAAAGTTTACCCTCATAGTGTAAATGACCAATTTTAAGATAGAAGCCTATCTTACCCTATATGTTTTGACAACGATAGTAAAAACCCACAAAATTAACATTAAACCTTATATGACCCTATATCGTCCCCATTAACTACTAGGGAACTTCATATGAAGATAAAATTACAATTTATGTAATTCACACAACAGGATTCCAAGAAGCTATGTACGAACTGTTATGAAGTTCTCAGATATGCATTGATTTTGTTTGGTGTTCACATAAAACGGTAATTTTTTACGACCTGCAAGAAAAGTCGATATTCGTGGTACCAAGGTCGAATGTGTTCTTGTGGTCGACGTCGAGTTGTAATTATTGTCAATTAGTCTGCTGCGTATGATCATGAAGGAGTCCAAGTCTCACAGTTGTACACGCATCTAAACCATTCTCCAGAACATGTATTGTTGTCATTATCAAAGATATGACTCTGTTGAGGGCACATTGCAGTTTCCTGAAAACGGTCAAAGACGCACGTTTGGTAAACTCCTAAAAGTTTCATAAAAGTTCGTAATGCACGTCAAGCAATTTAAAGTCAAGAGCGCAGAAAGAAATGAAAGTAAGATTTTTTTAAATAAAGTCTATCATTTTAATTGCAAAATAGAAAACGGTATGTGAGTATATGCTTTCATTTGAATTAATTTAACTGAATGGCGAATACACAACAAAGTATCATCATCTGTAACAAATCTTAAGTTAATTCACAAAAGAAAAATTTCGGTACAAGAAAGAAATAATATAAGTGTGAATAATTTCCTATGCAACTCATTGGACTGTATTCATGATTATTAATGTCATGAAAATTGCCGTTTTAAATAAACTTCCAAACAACCA
The DNA here is from genome assembly GCA_016746295.1 of Potamilus streckersoni. NCBI lineage: Eukaryota > Metazoa > Mollusca > Bivalvia > Unionida > Unionidae > Potamilus > Potamilus streckersoni. The sequence goes on from JAEAOA010001224.1 coordinate 2,153,875, forward strand.
CTTTCAAAAGCAATATTAAATTAATTACTGGATATAATTAAAAGTGTATCTTTACTGTCATAAGATTTTACTGTCATGTATCCCTCTTCGAGGGATACATCTCTATTTTGTTAGTTAAACAAGTCCAAAAGTGCATGTGCAAAATTATGTTTATATTCTTAAAATAAATTATATCAATGAACTGTTCCCCATAAACAAAATGTAGCTCTTGAAATGCCCACACCAGCTAAAAAATAATTCCTTTCCTGCCTCTGATAGGCTAAAAACCTTTCAAACAGTCTCTTTTATAATTATAAATTTTAGTGTAAAATTTAGGAACTTACTTGCAAAATATTGTTCATATCTTGTCATTCCTATTTTTTTCCACAAATGAAACATATTATTACGAAAGATAATATAAACTTTCCCATCATGCCATGCGACGATTGATTATGTGTATTTCACAATATACCAAGAACGCATATAGAACAAATCACCTATTCGTCACTTCAACTTTACTTAAAATTATATAAATTTCACAAGGAAAAAACAACGGTCATATAAATTAGTTTAAATAATAAATAGTATCAAAGGGAAAAACCAACAGTCATAGAAATTAGTTTTAAATAATAAATAGTATCAATAATTTCTACCGACATTTGTCCATAATTTAAATAATTCAAACATGTCTACAAGAGATCAAGAAATAAAATGGCTATGGATCAAGGTTCCATAATTGGATCTCAAGGTCCTAAAAGTTTCAAAGTTATTTACGCAGTGTAAATTCAGTTTATGTGATGACATTTTGTTAATGGGATATAATAATGTCACTCTCCGCTATTATGTTCCATAATGTTCTTTCTAAAATGTGAATAATACATATACTTCTTTATGTTATTTATATGATGCGTATGTCTTTGAAATCGTTATTTACTTTCTTGCTTTTTGTAAATATAACGGCCTATTTTGCCTGAAACCAATTAAAGTCTTAACATATATAAATCCCAAAGTTTTAGCTTAATTAGGCACAGTCAACAAGTAATTGTGGAACACAGTTCATTTGAAAGTGATATGTGACAATCCTCCATCTTATGAAAGAATTAAGATTGTTTATGAATCCTACAGGATTAAATAGTTATTGGCAATGAGAAACGCTACATGTCAAAGATACGTTAAAGCCTAAAGCAAAGTTGTCTTATGATTTGTGTACACTTTAGTTTTCAGTTAATCGATAGAGTTATTTAACTTTGAATCCACTTCTATTACAGATGCACTGAATACATTAGGGACTAGATGCAAAAGGTGTTGGCCAAGTGTTTATTGGTTTTGGAATGGAACGGGGAGAGGGAATAAGGATTATAATTTTAGCTGTGCAACCGGCTCAGAATTGACAAACATTTATTTTTCTTTTTCATTTTTGGTTTACATGAAAAGCCAACTTTTCAAAAACACCTTTTCAGCTTCATTTTTAATTATGTTTAAATTATATATCACGACTGTCGTGAAAGAATCCAGTTTGCTGGGAATTTCTTATGATCAGATATAAAAAAAATTGTTTAAAGTAATTACAGGCGATTGTGAAGTGTTTGCATTCAATAATAAAATTCATAATGTATTTAATTATTCAAATAACAAATTCACTTAACACTCAATTCATTGTAAGGAAAAGAAACGCGCTGAACAAACACTTTTTAGACAGATCAAATGTAAAAGAAAAATACGTTAATCGAACACTTTTAAAACAGTGAATAAAAGTTCGAGTTTTTACATTATATTTTCTTCTTTTATTTAATTGGCAATAGCAACATCTTATTTTTTCATGTTGACCATATTTATTCATGCACTGGTTAAAGTGTACACGAAGTTCCAATGAAATTATCATCACAAGATATGTTCAGCTCTGAATACTGATTATTAGTTCATTTTGTCCTTTGACTTTTCTTTCCTATTGAAGCAATGTGTTCGTCTATTGCTTCAGCAGACATAAAAAGACCATTGGGAGTCAAGACAAAATCAATAATACGCGGTATGGTTAAATTTGCCTCAGAAGAAAACTTCAAATAAACCTAAAGATAAGATGAACACGAATAGCATTGATTTTTAGATTCATCTGATGATCAAGGATTTTACAATTTTAGCTGCTTGTTGAAATCAGCGGTTAGAAGCCTGAATAATGAATGCATGAGATTTACAACCTTAATTCAATAACTTCATAAGGTGTTGTTGTTTGGTTTGGAAGCTATTCTGCAGATCAGGATATGTCATTCATGGCGGCTCAGTATACTTGGTCGAGGTAAAGCCCGGTAGAACCACTGAATCACAGGAAGCTACTAGAAAGCTTTCTAGCATATACACATTGGCCGAGTACGAGACTCGAACTCGGCCACTCGGGCTCGCAAACTTGGGAAGTATACGAATTTGAGACATAATTACATAATGATAATCGTCTGGATCTTCGAGGTTTTTTCTTGCCTTAATTTATTTCATTTATTATTAAAAAAAAATTATATTATAACAGTTAGTTCTATAAAAATATGCAGTTCACGCCTTTGTGGTTTACTGAAATGTTAATGTATATTTTCAAATTCAATAATAACACACTTTTGGAACATGGCTAAAAGTGTTTAATTATCAGTAATGTCAATTTTCCCCACTGTTATTAAAGTTCAGGTAGCAATCTGATGTCTTCTTTTCAAGCTGTTGTCTTTCCAAGCATAACATTACCGTGATTGCTTTAATTTGGGCGTGTTTGTTTCTTTTTCGTTTTCTTTTATAGAACGTCTCAAAAGTATTGTTAATTCATTATTAGGAATCGAATATTTAAATCAAAAGACTTTAAAAAAGGAAATCTACTAATTGTATATTACGGATGCTGCGTAAGACATGTTTGTTCTGTGGTTGATCTTGTAAGAGGCCGTCAATTTCAGGAAATGAAACTTTGTGAATCTATTTTATAAATACCTCAATAATAAGTACGCAGCCAATATTTTAATTTAAAGACAAATACAAACAACGGCTTGAAGCAGAAAGAAAATAGCATACGACAAGACAAAAAAGTGATTAATATTATTTTCTGTCGTCTCGCAGTGTAAAATACTTAATTTAACTGTTGAAGATATGTTTGGAAAAGAAAATAAGCTTTAAAGAAAATTATCTGTAAAGCAATTTTTTTATTTATTTTGCAATATTTCTCGGAGTCGTGCCATCTTTCCGTTAAGCGTCAAAGAAAACAGCACATACGTTCATGCTTCATGAATTTTATTGATCAAAATTTATATATATTGTTACGACCATGTAGTTTAATTGTGTGTTAAGGAATGAATTCTGTATAAATCATTTTATTTCATCTTTTATTTCATTAAATGTATATATTACTATAATTATATTATTAGTCTAATATGTTGTTGAAAAATATTTATTTGAGTCCTAAATATGACTCATGTGAGCACATGCTGTGTATGATAACAAATTTATTTCAAGTAAACATTCGGGAATATCTATGAAAACGACTGGTCTATACTTGGTCAGGATTCCCTAATGTCCAGAAATTTTACGAAATTGCATTCGTCCTCGTGCAATTCAAAAAACGTATTAGCTTTATTTACATGTTTGACATTTTTGTAAGACATACACAGTCACGGAAAGAGAGTCTTAGTCTAGTCATACACTGTCGTAAAGTCGTAAAGTCAGTTATACAACTTCTATTACCTTATAAAAGGTATTCTTGTGCTAGAAGTTGTCTGTTCGTATGTCTGCATAGAACAACATGTTTTGTTAGAGGAGCTAATTTTGCTTAGTTTTTCTGAATAATTGTTTTCCTGGAGAACAACATTACTGATTTGTACAAAGACATTTTTTCCGAAAATATTCTAAATAGGAATGGAACAACACAAACTGCTTTATTTTGTAAATTCTGTAATTTTCTGTTAGCCTTCGTCTGACGTGGTCATTCGCTATTTTGAACCTGAACTTCTGACACTTCAGACTGCTTTTAGAACTTTTTACAGGACGTATGTTTCTATTTTGAACAAACAATTTGGATTGTTTCTGTAAACCGTAAGTCTTGTTTAACATATTTACACTATTTTATGTTTTCTAGGAAAATAAATTATTTTTTGTTAATATTTACAAAGCTTGTTGTCTTCACTCTTTCTTTTATGTTACTTTGAACGAGCCGATACGTAGCATAAAAGAACTGGTCGCTTGTCCTTTGGGATATTTGAAATTGACTAAAATTTGAAATTTAAATTCCCCTAGTTCACTTTATTTAAAGTTTTAGTGAAAACATCAGGCTTTTTTCATAAAAATGTCAAGAGTGGAGAGCTTTCTTTCTACTCCATCCAAAGAGCAGTTGGAGAGTTTAATGAAGGATTAATTGCTTGAACTTGCCAGAAAGTATGAATTATCTGAAGCAAAATCTTCTTTAAATAAACAAAAAATCAAGAAAATTATAGTTCATCATTTGGTAGAAAAGAATATCTTGGACAAACGTGTTTTGGCATCTGTCAGTAAGATTTTAACCTATGCTGACATTAAAATGGCAGAACTATCTACACCTTGGCGTATCGGGCACACATTTATGTATTTCAAGTCTGTGAATTTCATTAAATGTGGCTACAGTCGAAATTTAGTTGTTCAAATTTTAACAATATTCCTACATGATCGAGACATAGGGAGTACATAACTTAAATGAATTGATAAATAAAGAAACTTCCAGTGCCGTCTGTGTTTGCACAAATACTTTTCACTCAAATACAAAAATAGTGGCTTCTCTTGGGTATATAGTCATATTTTCTATGTTAAACTTCCAAATGTTCGTTGTTTAGTCAATTTCGTCCTCTATATAAGCCGGATGTATAATATACAATTCTATTAATTCGCAATATATCCAAAGGGAGGTAACTCGTGAAATCTAAATATATGCCGCTAGGACAAAGCACCAAAATATCTGTTCGATTCGCTAGGGTATTGATATGATTTTCATATCGGAACCTTGTCTAGTAGCGAGGCCCCAACCCACTGCGGCTGAACCCCAACTCACTCACTCTAGATAGGTTATGTACCCTATTTCTTATCCAAAGTTTTTCTATGGCTTTGTATTTGTATCCGTAACTAGGACGGTTCATTTGTTACCCAACCTCCGATTTGGGGATCTACCGCTACGGTGCACACAACATTTTCTGAACAATATTTTCCTTAAAGGTGTTAACACTGTCGTCATATAGTATAACGCTGTCAATCACCTCGCATAGAGAGCGGCACATTTGCCAGTCAGCCTTATCAAATCTCCATTTTGGGGTAATCGATGTCTGATTTTTGCGCACATATTTTTTACATGTATTGTTAATTCTCGAACATATTCTCTTCTCGGTCCCTATCAGTTTTTCCATTTTCCCTTCTACAGCCAGACCTTAGAGGTATCCCGCTGCTAGTTGTTTTGGAGTGGGCATGGGGGCCTGTTTCTTCTGAGGTTTTTTTTTCGGTGTCGTCATCGGCTGTGATATCGGTGTATCCTGTTGTGTTTTTTTTTTCCTCTCTGGCTGTGGTATTGCTGCTGCTCTTGATGGATTTAATTGTTGATACTTTCCGCAACGGTGATGTACATGGATAAGCACTCGATTCTGAAACTTATCACCACCATCTAAGATGACATGAAACAATTCGCGGATGTGTTCTGGTACCAGCTAGTGAATCATCAGCAACACAAACAATTAATATCTAAAGACAAATGCGGTCAAACATTTATGAATTCATGAATTCCGGCCGACGATGTGCTCAGTTGTGGTTCATTCCGGTAAAAACACAAGGAAAGCGAAAGGAGTTGACCGCTCCTGATCGCTACGTACATTCTACAACGAACTCTCGCACACGGTGTTTCTCCAACAACGCTGATGGTTGTGAGAAAGTCTGCTATAGACGCTACTACGATTACTGGTACTTTTGCGTTTGAACGCACATGTCGAATTTGATCAATTTGTAGATATTTTAGCAACTCGGGTTATTTGAATTTTGGTGATGATCAAGTCAGTGCATATGTACGCACATTCTTGATCACGGGAAAAAGGTGTGATAAACTTAATTCGAACTCGATGCATGAAACCTTCCACGGGAAACCTTCTGTTGGCGTGAGTAGTGTTACGACTCATTGATCCTAAACAAAGTAACAGAAAAGATCAAAACTTAGGTTATTACGAATCAAATCATAAATAAATATTGCTGATAATGTAAACCCCACATGTTGATAAGCCTACTATTTCCTGAATAGTAATCATGTGCCAATAGTTTTATGGATGGATCACAGTAATAATATCCAAACATATTTTGTTTCAAGTTTGCTACAAATCCAAGTTTATATTTCCATGTATATTATTTTAAATGAGCACTATGCATTTCCAGTTAATAAATAATTAAAATAAATTCCAGCCCAAATGAAGTACTGGACACAACAATATGGCTCATTTCGGCTTGAATTTAATTGCAAACATAAAATAATTTTTACAATAAACAAGATTATATATTCCGTATGTGACGTAAGTTACAATTAGCATTTCTGTAAATTTTCATTACCGAATGTTTGAAATATTTTCAAGATAAATTCTTAATGATAATTAGAAGGTCTGTCAAAAATGATAATAAAAACATGGGAAACACAATGTCATTGACACGGGTAAAGATTATGATCATAATATTTATCATTTAGTCAAAAACTTTACACAATTTTGTTTGCAAAACTATCACTGATTTTGGACAAGGTCAGCTACAAATGTACTATTGTACATAACATACAGCAGATCATGCAAAAAAATTAAAATAATTATCAAGAAATGAAAATTAATATAGGTAACATCTCCCTTCTTAAATAAAAGGAAAGATTTATGCAATGAAGCTTAATTTTAATTAATATCAAATATACATTTGATTCAAATTTACATAAGATAAAATCTTATGAATGACACAAATTATACTTGCAACAATATAACGTTTCTATAGATGTGAATGAGCATAGGAATGTCTTTTCATTTGAGGTAGGTGATATTAATATTGTATTCCTGCAACATCAAACTCAACTTTAATAATCTCTGATTTCATTTTTCATCTTGACACTAAACACAAAAATCGAAGAATCAGCTGAACCAATATTCATTTCAATGTGATGCAAATAAATACCAAACCCAAATATTCCTTCTCGAGTGTGGGATAATGTATGTTGTGGCTATTTAATTTCTCTAAAAATATAGCACACTCGATGATCTGCACAAATTTTGTCTTCTTGAATCAATACTGTACCAACCGCAACACCTGCATCAGCAGACATTTTAAATTATTGAGTATGATTTGGAACTGAAATAATTGGTGCACTCTCAGGTGTGGCACTTAACTTATCAAAACCCTCCAAATATGTTTCAGACATTGTTTCTGACTCAATAAATTTATCAGAGGTTCAGACCAAAACTATCCAAAAATCGTATAAGTAGCTTTAACTTTAACTTTAGCCACAGGGAATTCAGAGACATACTTGACATAGGTTTAACTTGTCCTTTCTCTTTTCCGTCAGTGAAATTTGCCAGACTCCTTTCAAAAAATCAGATCTTCCGTCCTTCTGTCACATTTTGTATTTCCAATTTTGTCTATAGTGTCATCGATTCTTGATAATTGAAATGAATCTGTTTTGGTCACACTTCACTTTTCTATAGTCGGGGCACTTACAGAAAATATTATCTAGTTTTCTTACAATAATGCATGGTGAACTACAGTAAGCCTTATTTGGTTCTATTAAATCATTTTAGAGCAAAATTTCTTTTTTTGTTTTGAACAATCCTGTTTGAGAAGGTCAGTCCTGTACGGACGCTGTTTAAAGAGTCTAAATTTCAAATTAATGGCATGTTATATTTGTTCTTGTAGACACATCTGGAAACAAGTGCCCATATTCAAATAATAGCAGTTTTAATTTATTCTGGAGTTTGTTTTGTTATTGTTGCAGATGTGAAAGTTTATGTCTAGATTATTCACAATTTCTGAATTCCGAAGATTGCTTGCACAAAAGTCGTTTCCGTTCGATTCCATGCATTTGCATATTGTCTGAGGGTTCTTTTGTCTGGTTTGTCTACTTTTCTTCTATTCTTGCTTGTGCTATTAGAAGATTCACAGCATGTGGATTTCATCCATTTCTCTTTCATTTAAATTTTCATTTTTATTTTTTTTTTAATTTTTCTTGTGCCACCTTATTGGCATAAGTGACTCCTGTGTATGACGCCGCTGGTTTAAAAGTTGGGCACCCTTTGGCTACATGACCCACATTTTTACATTTGGGACATTTTCTAAATTTTTTTGCAACCAAACTACCACGCTTGTGATCAAGAAACCTAGCACGTAGTAGTGAGAAGGGATTTGTTTTCGCATCTTCTTTACTTAAGGAGACAATAGGTACACCTATTTTCACCCCTGGGAATTGCCACAGTGGCAATCCTGGGGCTCTGCACTTTGGCTATGAGTTTGTTTTCTATTTTGGCGAATGTTTCGTCTGTTTCGATTTTTAGATGCAGTCCTGATATGAATACATCAATGGGCCTTGCCTCTAATGCACGTATGATTGAAGGAGTTTTGTACACCCTTGCTCTTTCCCCTCTATCATCCAAATAGTGTCCGTCTAATAGAGGCGTATTGTAATCTTTGAGGTATATGACACATTTATTAAACCCTTTCATTTGGAACGCCATCTATTTTGACAATTTCAACTCCTTGCACTTTTAGTACAGTGTGGGTGTCAGCTTGTCTTGGGCATTTCTTTATGGCCCTAAAATCTAGAGTATGACATACTTCTGGGTGGAAAGCTTTTAGGAAAGTTTTCCCACAGGTTCTGTCTATTTCAGTTTTAAAGTATGTTTTGGCCTGTTAGTTTGTTTGTTATTTGTTAGTGTGTTCAAGTGTGCTTGAGCCATTGTAATATATTTATATTGGTGGTGAGCACAATTCACGTTTGATTTGAAAGCTAATCCTGAAAAAGTGGGTTGCACACCACTAATATTGTGACTTGCTATAACGTCACTAAGGTCTATACATGGAAATACATGAACATTACTCAAAATACCTTGTTAATGTCTAGTATTTTCCAAAACTATGTAAGGAAACGTCATGTGAAAATAATATGCACAAAAATGGTTAAATACAAATTATATGAGAAACAAGTCAGGTTATGAAAATACGAAATACAGAAAGGTAAAAGGAAAAGCAACATTCAGGAAAAGCAACCTTTAGGTGGATACAAAATTGAAAAAAAAATTCCATAAATTGGAAAGTAGTAGAAAAGTGTGTAAATGCTAACATATATTTCGTCATGTCTGCTCTTTACTGACCATTTTCAGATTTACTTCTTTATTTCAGTCGTCAAAGAGAACTCTGTTCAGTACAAGCTTCCCGCCTTGCTTTAGATAGCACGTATCTACCCTTTGTGAACTAGCAGTGCAAAATTACAAACGGGACATTTTTTCTGTAACTTTGATTTCTGGAGCCGACTGCACCCGTCAGTTATCTCACAAAATTTAAAGCGTATCCTCTTCCCGGACACCACACGACAAAATCCAGCAAGTCACTATGCATGGAAAATTATTTTCACGAGTCCGTATCCTGTATGGTAAGCATTGTATTGCTTAACTAGTTTAATCTGCATAACGCATAACTATTGCTTAACTAGTTTAATCTGCATAAAGCTGATACGTTTGTCAGCTTTTCTCTGCTAGCCTGCACTCTACTTCAAATTGTACAAGTAGTTTAATAATTATTTTCATTGATGCATGATATCTTTTTTAATAAAAAAACGACCCTTCTTCCTTGCTTATTTGCTAAACCAGAGCATGGCAAGCAACACTATTTCTAACTTATTAAATTCTTTACATAAATGGTTTAGCTTCTTTCATGCCTGCTTGTTCACAATTTTGGGCTTACTGTTATACAGCTTTCTTCGCATTCCTGGTGTTTTTGTTATATATGCAACAAAATGACATATTATTAATCTAGAAATTTTTGTAAATGGATAAACAGTATAAGAAATAAAACGAATCAATTGTCACTGCTGCCATAGAGTCTTTCCACTGAGATCTTTTTAGGATTTGTATGTATGCCCTCTTGGTAAACTGATAAGATAATGAAAAATATAGTCTGGTTCTAATATAAAAGAAATCCTTTCAAAAATAGGAAGATTTATATGCCATTGATTAAACATTGTGCGTAACTTTATTTCGGCATCCTGGCTCTGTTAAACTGACGAAACTATTGACGATTTCTCTTCAACATTTGTTTTTGTGATGACCGATATAGTAATGAAAGAAGTAAAACAGAATATCTGGTTGAAAAAACTACGCCCAGTAGTGATTCATGAAGCAGTCACAATTGTCAATACAAATGTGAAAAGGGAGTAAATACAATTTTCATCTCTGCTCAACGTCTGGAATCGGCAATACATATTTCTCCATATACGTTCTAATCAATGTTCAATAAATTTTCATAAATTTCATATATAAATATGATAAATTTTATTTGATTTAATAAAATTTGTATCTCTATTAGCAATTACAGAAAATGTTTGAAAAAGATCATATTTTGACATGAGAGAGAGACTAGTATTGATTATGTGCTAATGCGATAGTTTCAAGCTGGCCTCGACATGGTATTGCCAGTACCAGTTTGGTCCCAATGGTTGAATTCACATTTCAAAATTATATTTTAATGTATACGTAGCTTGGTTAACGCCACCTTAGCTCTCACTGGATACTTTCGTATTTTGACACACGCACACTCCTAATTTTTAAGGTAGAAGGCTTGAGCCTAATTATTACAACCCTAGCATTTATAAATTCACACACAATCTAAATCTTGTAATGTGGTTTACATTTATATTGAGGTATGTTTAAAAAGTAGTTAGCTTGTTGGCGACTGCCCGTCACAGTTAGACTAGCATTAAAGATCAAATGCATTAATTTAGCTTTAACTGAAGCCGACTTGGTTGACGTATTTACATGTGTTTGTTAGGGAGGTAAATCTCTAAAAATCTAGATGGTTGATGGGTGACGAAAGGTATGTTAATTTATTACAGTACTAGTGAACTTTAAAGATGAATAAAGTACATACTGATTCTTTTAGCCACCTTGTCTCGAGAAAATATTCAAAATAGCTTTTTCCTGTCAAAAATGAATGTTAAACAAGAGGGATTGGTGGTAGTATCGGTTAAGTATAAAGCCACCATTTATATAAGGGATTAACCTTAATACCACAGTAAGTATCTTACAAGTATCCGTTTAAAAAATAATTAATTAGTTTTTATTTGTATCTTTCATGTGTCATTTTTCTGCAATTGGTCAATGTCGGATGAAAATTTGCCAATGAAACTATCCAGTGCGACCATAAAGCAGATATTTTTCGATAAGCGGTACAAACTTAAAATTGATGTTGGCATTTCATCAGCTGATCTGCATTTTCCGCAACAGCGTCATCGCATGAATGTTTATAATTCATCACATATCTTGGATACGGTTAACTAGGATTTATTGTCATTTATCTATATTATTTACCTATATCCTTGTAGATTTGTTTGACTAGCATGGAAATATATGTTTTGAATTAGATCTCATTGGAATCTAACCTAAGTAAGGAATATCTCTATTTGATTATTTTAACTTCAGTGTGCGGATTTTCTAATGATTATTTTTGTTGTACTAATTGAATGCTATGAGATACCATCCAACCATATTAAAAATTATACCTGAACATATTGGCAAAAAGTCTTAAGTCATCATCGATATTTACATCTGCTTCAAAAAGATTTTTAATCAAACGATTTATATATTTATGTACAATTCAGAGGTGCTAGCAACGGGCTTGATATCAGTTTTTCGCACACTAATTCTCATATTCTCTCATTGTTTCGATGTATTAGTTGTATTATCAGCATCACCAAGGAGCTGTTGGATTCGATATCCGTTCAAAATAATCTCTCCGTTTATTTTATCACCAGTCTTTGTAGCTTTGCATTTAGCATTTGTGTCGACATTGCATTGTGCCGATGTAGAGTTTAATAAAATCGACAATATCTCCAGATCCTCCATTTCCCAAATTCCCAGTGGGTTCGGATATGTCATTGCCTCAAAACAATGTCTTTTTCAGTTAGATCATGACAAATAATATGTGGGGAGTCATCGATGCAGCCTCATTCCCCATAAAGAGAATTAGAAAAAGCTTAACTGATTTTATTATATTTTGTAAGTCAAAATTGGTAAACGAACGCGCATCAGTAGCCGTCAACAAAGATACCGTAGGTGCATGTCCGGACAGCATTTAAATACAACGACTGAATAGTCCATTACCTTTTTCTTTTATTTGTGCTCCTGAAAGGCTATTCGGCCTCAAATTGCCCTTTTCAGAGCCAGTTGCTAGATTTCTAACGTAGCTGTTTAAGCATCTGCAGCAGCTGAAACCAAAAACGCTTGAACCTGAGGTATTTCAACATTCTTCCTCTTTAACATGTTTATTTCATGCCGTAATTTATTTGACATGCGCTTTGAACGTACGGGAGAATGCGCGATTAGTTCTTCAACGTCTTTGTCTGTTTGGCTAATGTTTATAATTCATTCTAAGCAGTTGTCAAACCCCTACAATTAGTAAAGAACTTATTGCCCAGCTTTCTTTCACCAGCTTAGGAATCAACATTGATCATGTATCACTGCCCCTCCCCCTCCAAAAAAAAAGTTTTAGAAAAGATTCAAGATAAGCACTCGAAGCGTACAGGAAATCCCTCGCTAGACAACCAGAATGGCAATTAAATATATCTAACTATTGCGCTCATATTTCCATTGCTTTTAATTGAAGTTATCCAACAGTAATTAATATTTTACCCTTTACATTGATAAGGACTAAAATTAACGGCTCCCACTGCAATTAACAGCTCCTACTAAAATGAGCGGCCCCTACTAAAATTAGCGTCTCTAAAAACAATTTCATAATCTACGGTTCGTTAAAATATCACAATCAATGACTCCCAAAACATCCGTGGCTTCGTGTGTTAACTATATTTATCAGCTCCTTTGAAAGCAAGAACATTGACAATTTTAAACTTCGTCTTTGTTACAAAACGAGACTTAAATTGAAAAAACTAAAAGCAAATGAATTGTCATTTGATTTTGTATTATAGGGATATAATTATCTTATTTGCTCTTGGTGGCCTATTAATTTAAATAATTTGCACAATCAAAATTAATGCCAGAAGTTTAAATGACCATTTTATGTAGTAAGCTGTTTTCCAATAAAGTTCTTAAAAAAAGAAAAGAAATCCCATAATAAATACAAAAGAAGTCGATAACAGTAACAACGGCAACAAAACAAATATCAAAAATATAAACACCCCGACCAAAAACCAACCAAACATTACCAGTAGTGTTATATTTTTTCTATAACAATAATATATATATATATATATATATATATATATATATATATATATATATATATATATATATATATATATATATATATGCAATATACTGACGACGAACAGTACGAAACTAGTAACTAACTAGCCTAGGCGCTTTCGACTCTTAATGAGTCTTTTTCAAAGGCAAATACAAAACATATCTACGATCAACAAATAAACACAAAAACGTTGTGTTTGTAAACCTCTACATGGCTGTCTTCATATGTGCTAAAACTATAAATACAACCAGATTGTATAGACTAGATGCGGAAACTGAAAACGTATAATTCCCTAAAAGTCTACAAGCCAAAGCGACATCTATTTTTACTTTTTGTACATATGTAACGCAGATTATATCCCGGATATTTGATTCTATACTGGTTATTCTTATAGTAAAAATTGAAGGATAATAAGAAGATTTAGAAAATGTTAAATTTTACTAGTGCATAGTTTTCATTTTCTAGTCTTCTTGGTTTAGACCGATTGGTTTCAATGTTCCAAGGCAGCATATCCAGTATGATTCCTTTTCCTTCCTGGTTTCGGAACTCCAACTGTGGTTGTTAGCAATAGCGATAAGTATTATATCACTGAAAGTGTGGCCAGGGAAGGAGAAGTGTTCTGCGACCGGGCTTCTGTACATCTTTTTTGTCATCCAATCAGATCTATGAAGGTTTATCCTTTTGTGTAGCTTTTCAGTTTCTCCCACGTACTGAAGGCCACAGATCTTACATGTGATGAGATAAATCACATTCTCTGTTTTGCACGTTTTGTTTGGACCATGTATGTTTAGTTTTTCTTTAATCACTGTGCTAGTGAATGTCTTGGTCTCTATCATATGTTGACAGGTTTTGCATCTTTTATCGCTACAGGGTCCAGATTGACTAGGTTGGTTTTGACTAGCGATTGGCGTTAGCTTTGCCCTGACTAGGATGTCCTTTAGGTTTTTTGGTCTCCGGTAAGCTACTACAGGTTTGTTCGGAAGTATTAGGTTTAGTATGTCTGACGATTGCACGGTTGGCCAGTGGTTTTCGATGATTTTACCTACTTTGAGATTGTCTGGGTGATAGGTCAGAATAAATGGTATCCTATCAACCTTTTCTTTCTGTCCATATCTGAGTAGGTCATCACGGTTTGTTTGTTTGGCCCTTTGGATTGCCTCCGCAATCAGGTCTTTGTCGTAGCCTTGGTAAATTAAATGTTTAGCCAGCTCTTTAGACCTTTCTAGGAATCTTTCATCGTCGGAGCAAATTCTGCGTATCCTCAGTGCCTGGCTATATGGAATGTTCTTAATGCAGTGTTTTGGATGACAGCTGGTTGGGAGGAGATACTGGTGTTTGTCGGTTGGTTTCGAGTAAATGTCTGTGTAATTTGTTTTCCACCAGTCTGGTTGTTGTGTCCAGGAAAACATGGTTTGAGTTGGAAATTTCTGCCGTGAATTTTATTGAAGGATGGAAGTTGTTTGCCTTTGATATGAAGTCATCCAGACTTTCTCTTCCATACTGCCACTTCATTTCTATATCATCGATAAAGCGTACCCACTGGTATGGTGTACGCTCAACCGATGCTAAGAGCTGACCCTCAAGTTTTCCCATGAAAATGTTAGCATACGAAGGGGCCATTTTAGTACCCATTGCAGTTCCATTGATTTGTAGGTAGTTTTCTTCATTAAATTCAAAGTTGTTGAGTTTTAGGACAAGCTCCAAGAGTTGGACTAAGAAGTGTGTGGGTGAATTGTTTACAGTTCTTGTTTCCCATGCTTCGCTACATGCCTGTAACCCTTCGTTGTGCGGTATGTTGGTGTACAAAGATGTGACGTCTAAGGAAGCAAGTAATATATCTGGCAGTAATGGTTCACTAGCTTTGCTTTTTTTGAGATAATCTGTCGTGTCTTGAAGATATGATGGTAATTTGTGTACATGTGGTCTCATAAAATGATCTAAATATTCTGATATCCTTTCTGTGGGGTGCCCGTTACCTGAGATTATAGGTCTGTCAGGGTTTCCTTGTTTGTGGATTTTGGGTAGAAGATAAAATCTACCTGCTCTTGGGTTTTCTGGGCTTAAGTAGTTTTTCGTTTGCTGGTCTATGTGTCCGCTTTTGTACGCCGCGTCAATAGCATTAGTGATGATTTTTGCATATTCCAGCGTTGGATCATGGTCCAGTTTTTGGTAGAACCTAGCCTCACTTAGTTGTCTACTTGCTTCACTAATGTAGTCTTCCCTATTCATAACGACAACAGCGGAACCCTTATCTGCAGGCTTAATTATAATGTCTGTTCTGCTTTTCAGTGAGTGCAGGGCATCTGTTTCTTCTTTTGTCAAATTAGAATATTTGTATATATATATATATATATATATATATATATATATATATATATATAGATATATATATATATATAAATATATATATATATATATACATATATATATATATATATATATATATATATACATACATATATTATTTAAAAGCAAAACCAGACTTTAACCTCCATCCAAAAGCAGATATAAATTATTAATGTTCTATGTGCTGTTTTGATCAATAATATTAATCGAAAATAATTTTCAGTAAGTGAGAGATGGCTGAAAGTATCATTGTTGCTGCAATGCACATGGTTCTTCACGACAGTGAAAATTCCTTTATATATGGTATTTACATGCACATCAGGCAGGTATTTAATTTAAAAAGCAGTAATAGTTATTTTAGAGGCCTATGCAAGTGCCCTTTGTTATGTATATTTATATTGTGTTTTTAACTATTGTCCATGTAGGTAGATTTTACGTGTCTCTTGGAAACAATATTATATAGTTATCTTCATGATTATAGATTATTCTTTAAGATTATATTTGTAAACATGTTAACTTAGAGTTCAGGACATTGGTTTTACTCTTAAGTAAATAGACTGACTATTTTTCAAATTGGTGGGAAAATGACCCACATCATGTTCTCTTATTGTGTCGTAGGTGTTTATATAAAAACTGTGATCATTTTAACATCTGTTTAGTGAAATCGGTCTTTTATAGTTATGTTCAGTTGTAATTTTAAATGATTTTTTTTTATTTTTTGTTTTATTTATTGGACACCTGTACGTTGGACTGTTGGCAGATCACAATATTCCAGATTGGAAATCATTCTGAACACCACTGCAGTTTCATCAGAAAAGCTATACTTTTGAATTTGTGATATAGTCTTTAGGCCTTCT
>JAEAOA010001224.1:2175514-2221972 GCA_016746295.1 Potamilus streckersoni
ATGACCATCATAAAATTTAACCATTCTGTTACAGAATTATTCCGTGCATGTGAACTATAATCAATAATTGTTATAAGGTTTCCATATATATATATATATATATATATATATATATATATATATATATATATATATATATATATATATATATATATATATATATATATATATATTGGTTCTTACAATATCTCTCCGTTTAGTGTTTTACTGTTATTATAAATCATAATAACTTTTCTAGTTCAGCAACATCCCTAATTGATGCACCAGAATCTCTAACTGTTTCTGCCCATGTATGTATTTTTACGTCTTAAATCTATTAAACCATTAACACGTAAGGCATTTGTAAAACGTTCTGACACTCGTTTAGCTATACAGTTTCTTCTTGACAGTCTCAACGTTATCATTCAGCGAATATATTGCACAGACAACTGCAGTCTCCGGGTATCCTTGTTCGTAGTAAGGTTTACTTTTATACGTTTGTCATTAATAACATGTCCTATCCTGAAAGTTGTTTACACATGAGCAGCGCCATCATTACGAAACTCCGTTTTGCCTTCACGGATATGTTTAGTTATATCCGCATTCGTTAAAGCTAGATCTTGCATCGAAACATTATATTTATATTCTGGTAGTCAGTCACGATCAAATCTAGCGGGGAAGAGTTCAATTGCGGATAATTCCTCCATTATAATATATATATATATATATATATATATATATATATATATATATATATATATATATATATATATATATATATATATATATATATATATACATATATATATACATATATATATATATATATATATATATATATATATATATATATATATACATATATATATATATATATATATATATATATATATATATATATATACATATATATACATATATATATATATATATATATATATATATATATATATATATATATATATATCAACATAAGTCGAATGTTGTATTGTTTCATTTTTTTATTTCTTTAAATCATCATTTTAAAAAATATTAATGTTTGAAAATAAATTTTGTAGATTATTATATACACGCTCATGTAAACATTTTATTGTGGTAGCATATGAAATAATTCCATGAACATCAAGTACTATTATATTACCTTTCTTACCACCAATTGTGTTTCTAAAATAGTCTCCCATTCTATCTATAAAATGTATAACTCTATTATCACTAAGGTATCCTTGAAATAGATATGCCTCTATTACTCTTCGATATTATCGAAGGTTTATAAATATTTTTTGTCAGTAAGGAAGTCGGATTTTTGTGGTTATGTGGTCTTTGATAATGTGGTGCAACTATAGGCCATCACAACATTAATTTAATCGAAGTTTGATAAATATCTACAGAGCAATCAAGGGAATTTATTTCAATCACCACTGATAATGTTGGATCGTAGACACCACATGTTATTTTTTATTCTTTGTCTGTAATTCTGCGTTGGAATTTATCATTGATCTGTTCTATCTGATAACTGCCAGTTGGAATAATAACTACTTGCCAATCAGACGTTCCATCAAGTTTATTCTTATTTGCGAAAACCAATACATTATTTGGCTGTAGTCCCCCAAATGGTTTTGATCTAATATTAGGCCAGCTATGATAAACCAGAAACTGTGCTAATGCTATTTCTTTTTGCATCCAGCTTCGCGACGTAATTTCAATACCTCCACATTTGAGAGTGTGGTAATGAACTGACATCGCAAATCGTAATACAGCCGAGCTGAAAGAATTGAGCATGTTAATCAAAGAATCATGAATGAGATACGTTGATATTTACGAAAGTAGGCAATAATGTAACTAAATATAGTAATGTCGAGACATATCATGTTTGATGTGTTTTAAAACGTACCTCAAGCGTGGCAAGCTTCCATAGCGTGATAGCTTTCGGTTATATGAGGGAAACTTCGTTATTCTTTCCATCACGACACCTCGCGAGGGAAGAATGTATTTGCGTAACTTAAGACTAAAAATTCGTTACACTTCCAAAAATTTAAAAACGTACCTACTTGATTAGTAAAATCAGTTTTGATAGTGCTTATTTCATTGTTGATTGGAACTTCCTTATCATCGGCGTAATTTTTCGTAGCAACATCAAAATCAGATTATGGTGTTCTGATATTATTAATGCCATTATTATTCATGTGGAGAAATTCACACATTATACTACCGTTGGCAAATACGTCCTTAGATTTTGTCCGTCGACTTATTTTTGTGTTGCAGCGTCACTATTTGTGATTTGGTTTCCAAGGTCTATAATTTATTTCAATTTATGAAAATGCTACCCTTGAATAAATTACCATCTCGATTGACATAATCGTTAACTGACTTACCAGAATTTTGTATTTTACCCTGAACAATAAAAGTAACGATATTATCAACTACTGTAGTAGGAATTCGTATAAGTACATCTGATATCTGTATATTGCATGTTTTTAATCGTCCTTGTTTATCCTAAAAAAAATTCATTTTGGTCCACACATGTAATATTTAATAAATCGTCAATTTCATTTCTGAGCTGATCAAGAGCAGCATATTTAGATAAATCACCTTGCTGCTGAGCTTTACCACGAGCAGATCTTCCGTAAATACTACCATTATATTTATCAACATCTGTTTAAATGTGTCAATGTGGTATATTCATGCACGACTTTATGAGGTGGTTTTGTCGATTTTAATATAGCATCAAGTACATAAAATACTTCAATGCCACATATTGGTAGATCAGGTAATGTTTGTGTTGGTAACGTTGAAAACCAGATTGGAGCAGTATTGTTCCTGATATAATGAAGAAATTCTTTCGGTGGTGCTGGTCCATACGAATCGAAAGAAAGAGTTCCACGTGGATCAATTGCATATCCAACCCAATAGGTACCTGGTACAGAGTTTTTTTATCGAGATTGATAATAACAGTTTCAATAATGTTCGGTTGTCTTGGTTTTCACTCATAAAAACAAGTGTAAAGTTTGTTATTTTTAGTTTTGCAGCAGCATCGAGTAAATCAAAATTGGACATAGGCGATATCAGTAAAATGTCCCGAGAAGTCTTAAGCCCTTTCCGTAATATGAATATTCGCTCCCTGACAATCTGAGACATCTTCCCTTTTGTGTATGTTCTTTTCATTCCCATTCCAGTTGCTTTCTTTAATGCCATTCCAGCAGCAGTTCCAACAGCGCCTAATGCAGTTGCTTTTGCAACATCTGGGGCTGCAGCGACTATTAATGCTGATATAGCTGAGAGAATGGAAAATATACCTCCCCTCTTAGCGATATCTTTGATAAAGTCCGCAGAAAGATTTAGTTTGACGCCTATTATTTCATTTTTCTGTGGTTTCATTGAAGTTTTTTAACTGACGCTCGGTTAACTATAATTTATTTAAACCGCTCATCTGTTCGGTTTTAGATATATTTTTATTCCACAGTTTTTTTTGTATGCTGATTGCATCCTTTCAATATGACCGGGAGTCAAGATAACACTAACATGATTGTATTCCATTATTATTATAATAGATGATCTCATTATGTGTTTCATAGTTTCTACTGGAGCATCAACGCTTCTCATTCATACACCAGCACCTTCAAGTAACATCGATTTATCGCTGAGTATAACGGCGATTGCCCTATAATTTGCAATAACTCCTTTATTAACACGAGCTCGAAAGATTATGTCAACCACTGATAGTCTGGTTAAATGTAATTGTTCGAGCAAAAAATAATGAATCGATATAATATTGTAAAATCACACTGCGATATTTGTAAACCAGTATCAATATTCTGATAAACATCATAAGACAATGATATGCACGTGCAACGCTGTTTTGTTCAAAATTCAAAAATATGTCCTCAGCTGGTTCTTGATGTCTTCAGAAACACCGAGTTTGTCAAATATCATTATACCTTGTGTCTGATTATTTACTCGTGCATTATTTTAAAGAGCAATAAATATGTCTTGGTGCAGTAACACCCTGCTAAGAAGCTATTTTCCATGTAAATAAACCATTGGTGTTTGAAAAGCATCTGTTGTCATAGTCAACCATGACAACGTTGATTTAGCGCCTTGACTCATATAATATAGCAACTGGTCTTCTTCATATATTGAGGGAGTCATCATTGACATCTACATTGAAAGTTTTGTTAGTACTACTTTGCCATGAAGTGCTCTAGTTGCAGCAGCATCAGCTCCTTCAGCGTGCCATATTGCATCATCATCGGTACCTCTTCGTACAAGTGCAAATGTATGGTTTACTCCAAGAATAACCTTTCTAACATTTCTACAAAATCCAAAGATTTGTGATAACGGAATTGCACATTAAAATCTTTCATCTTCACTTATCATTGCTCGACGTGATGCAACTCCCAAGTTAAAATTTCATTCATTGATGCCACTTCAGTTTCAGCTGCAATTAGTGTTACATTTCTGTTTTCTGGATGATCAATTGTATCTTTAGCAGACATCAATGATAGACCAGCTAATCTTGAATAATCAT
Organism: Potamilus streckersoni; assembly: GCA_016746295.1. Classification (NCBI taxonomy): domain Eukaryota; kingdom Metazoa; phylum Mollusca; class Bivalvia; order Unionida; family Unionidae; genus Potamilus; species Potamilus streckersoni. The sequence continues at coordinate 2,180,019 of JAEAOA010001224.1, forward strand.
CGCTGTATTTTGCAAGACCAAGCATTGTTGTGACAATATCGATGTAGTCATGGCAAATCTCAATCTCTCGTCTATCAATCATATATGAGGCACCTTTGAATAACGCCATAATACCATTATTGACAAAACCAACTCTATCACCAATACCATAATCTGTATTATCTAATTTTAAAAGTCTACCCTCGACTTCAACAATCCCCTCAGCAGATAAGAAATCTTAAACTTGTAATTCACTACTTCCATGTTCGTCAGGTACACGTGCGTTATAAGAATAATACTGATATTCACGCACATACCACTTCCTGCTATCAGACTAGCGGTTATATTTTTTTTTTTGTCTGATAATGGTACATCAACCAACTCTGCTAGTTTTTCATTAGCAACTTGATTTATTTTACTCATATTTGCTGACATTACTTCAGTGCTAGGTAATTTTACAGGTTAAGGTTTTCGTCGTATTAATCGTGCTAGTCCACCTTTGATTGCTGAGAATGTTTTACTAGAAACATCACTAACAGCACCAATACCTTTTTCACGAACAACATAAATAGCTTTCATACCCAGTTGCTTTGCTATCAGTGTTGTTTTTGGGGCTATCTTTCTAAACAGACCCTGAACAACATTGTTTAGCCTATCTCCGTAGGATATTTTGTATAGTGGTATTCGATAATTTACTACCCTGACCATGGTTAGTCCACGTTGAGTACTATGTACGATCATTCTATAATAATAATTGTATTTAATTATATACTCAGTCCAGTGATTTAGTCACTGTAGTAGTCAGCGGCGATTTCATTAATGAAGGACCGATATACATTAATATGATACCGCCAGTAAATAATCGTTTACAAGTATCAGCTGCTTCATTAATGATTTCTATGGAATTATTACCAGCTCGTTTCCCTCCAATGAGGATTTATAGTCGATCAACATCAGGAAAAACATTATTGGAGCAAATAAATAAACCACTTCCTAGACCACTTCCAGTTGCGCCGGAAGCGCATTGAAATTCTTCCTTTTCATCTTCACTTCTTCTGATGTTGTTTTTTACTTGTTTTGGTGATTTTGTTTGGTGATTGTGGATACTCACGAAGTGATTGTTCAAATGGTTTTAGTGTTTCTTGTTGTTTTGGGTGATTTTCTTTTGTTCTTTACTTTGTTTTCTCTCCTCTTTTCTTGATTTGACTTACGTATCAATTTTCTAAGATAACTCTGATATAATGGATCATCAGATTTAACTCGTTTAATATTCATACGTATGCGATATAATACGTTTTGCCACTGTTTACGGTATTTAATATCTTTAGCTTATTCAGCTTTCATTAATTTATCTCTTTGACTAAAACCATCAAGCGCCTTCAGATACTTGTATTAGTTGAGCAGCAGCTATTTTGGCTGGAACTTCTCTACGATTTTTTTTGTTTTCTTAGTTCTTTTTGTGTTTTTTTTTCAGATGGTTCAGCGGTCATTTCTAATGCAGTAAGAATACCCTTAGTTGCATCAGTGATAAATTTAAATAATTGTTTTGTATCCTCCTCAAATTCAATCTGAAACTCCTGATGAAATTGTACTTGTTGTTTAACTAAATCGCGCATGGGTAAATATTTTATAATTGTCTCTAGTCGATCTCGAGCTAATCTAGCTGAATCTGGTTCTCCAATATTTATTTATTAATAATATCAATTCTGGCTGTTTCATTTATAGCAGCAGGACTGGAGAATGACAAAATTTGAGTGTCACGACAGGTAAACGAAATCGCATAACAATTTGAAAGAATAAATCAAATATGCGGTAACAAAATTGAGCTAATTCAAACGATTTATTATCGGTTCTTAAAGGTAAAAAACAGAAACGTTAGAAGCTTCCGTTTAACATTATTGACATTGTTTGTTAGCCCTTGTAGGAATCCTTCATTTTTTCGTCACGGAATTGAGAAAAACGTTGTAGGGTACGCCCTGCTCCAAGTAAGTTCGAGAGTTCTCTCCTTGTGATAAAGCTGTTGAATATAGCAATGATTTTGTTTGGGTCTTTTTTTAATGAGCATTCATTTTAAGAGTGACCAACACAATATCTAGATATGCCAGAACATGATCAGGCCCCACTTTCTGACGACTCAAGTTGGTATAATCTGATACTCTTCGTCTGCCCAGCTGTTCGTTTGTCAGTCCATATATACTTCGTATATGTATATTGTGACCAGTTAGTTTCAATCATAAAATGTAAACCTAAGCCTTTTTGTGTATTTCTGGTTGCTTTAAGTGATAATATTTCATCAATTCTGTTTATATAACACTTTAACAAAAACATCAAAAGAATTATAAAAATAAAATTGATCATATAACAAAAGGCACAAAGCAATAAATATATTATCACGAAATTGTATAAACTCCGTTGTTATTTATTAAATACAGTACTTGGGGGGTTTCGTGTTTTTAGTACAACGATACCCAAGGATGATTTATGCATATTTTACCATATTTTGAAACGGTTAATTCGGTTGCTCCTATGCTGCACATGCAAAGTGTTTTCGATGGGAAAAACTGATGTTCATCAAGCGCACAGACGATGTAGGGTTACAGTGTGTATGAATGCTTCATCGCAGGACAAAATCGTTGCAATACAGAAACTTCTTGTCAGTGATCACTTGCAAATCTTCAGCTATAGAAGTATTTAAGTTATTTAATAATTTCTTATGTATATCATAGGTTATAATTATTGTGCTAACACGTTTATTTTTATATATTTCTATGTAATTCCTACTTGCGAAGTATAATGCAAATATTTGTTATTCTTGTATGTGAACTCTATACTAGAACTAAAATTTCATTTTATAAAGAAACGTTTAGCACCATAGGATTCTTATCGGACACAGGTAGATTTCTTTCTGAACCTGTTCGTTGCTTGGTAATGTTGGGCCGATAACGTAATTTGTGTAGCTTACCGTATATAAGGTAAGTACGTGTTATCGAAAATGCCCATATGACCATGCAGCAAAATAGATTTAAGACTTGTTTTCGATGAATTAATGAACAATCTCCACTCATCTGGATCATGAACAATATTGAAGAGCAGCAGGGAGGGTGAACCCTACAACTTTTTGCTCGAGTCCTATACATAAAAAAATTGTTCTTACAACTGGCTGAAAAAATAAAGTCAATAACGCTAAACCAAAGTCTCTATTCTATTTCCATATGGCAAATTTATATGCCACCAGTCAGGAGGTTAGCTCAGTTTTGTTACCCTATTATTGACATATTTTTGCGATTTCGTTTACTTGCGAAGTGGCAGTCAATTTTTGTCGTTCACCCTCCCTGCTGCTATGAATTAACCAAAGATTTTATCCAGACCTATACGATATCTGGATTTTGGGTCATGTAAATTTATTGTTATAAATCCGAACGGATCATCTTGTACTTTTGAAAAAAGAGTTTTTAAACTCAATCATGTCCATTTCCCCTGAATGCCAAGTATAATAAATATTATTTTGAATAAAATTATCAACTCCATTAAACACAGCCAAAATATTACAATTATCTCTGAACACCTTAAATATCTGTGTATCTCTGAGTAACATAAATCACGTCCTTTTTTTCTGTATACATCAAGAAAATATTCTAGCTGAATTAGATTGTTTGTCCAACATCACATCATCATATACTACCAGATGATTAATGAATCCATCTAAGACATCTACAGATGGGGCTTCACCAATATCTGTGATAAAATCAATAAAATCTTCACCGTAATTATTAACTAATTTCGCTTTCTCGTTAAAATCCTTAAGTACTTCGTAACAATGCTGATCATCTACAGAGGTTGTTATTAAATATAGTTTGCTCCATCTCAACAATCTCATTATTAGATTTAATAATAATTGTGTTTTACCTGATCCAGATGGACCTATTATAATCATCTTCATCGAATTTGGTAGGGCTGGATGGTGCTTTACTGGTTCCTGTATTCGTGTCGCCAAAAAGTCAATTATTGTATCCATATTATTAATAGCATCAATCTAAATTGTGTTCGATCTAGATTCTCGATACCAACCACTGGATTGACAACCATAATAACAAAAACTAAACTACGTAAATTATCAGGTAAATGTGTAAAATGTGGTACACAAAAATATAAATGTATCTACATGTCTGATTCAGAGACAAAGACAGGTGGAGATATTGCTGCTACTTAAGCAAAATTACCTGGAATACTAAGGGGTATATAAGCCGGTGAGAAACATCTTCCGGGATATAATTATTGTGGTCCTGGAACTCGGCTTGATATCCTGCTTAATGATCAAGGCCAACCAAAACCAGGAGATTATCCAGTAAATAAGTTTGGTCAAGCATGTCATGTTCAGATGTGAAATTGATTCATGCATCAAATTCTATACCTAATAAATCTCTCAGAGAAAAACTCGCTAGTTTTCTGATATAATCCGCTATTAAAGAAAAATAATGCTATGGGGCTGGTAATTAAATATATAATTATTATAATGGAATTTATTTATTATAGCCCAAAAGGGTGTTGGAGAGGCAAATCAGCGATCACTAAACTTGCTGAATCAGCCAAAGTTTCACGTTTTTCTTTTGCTACAAATTGGTTAGTACTACAGGCAATAAAGCAATTTTATCTGCCACCACCCAAAAAATTCATTGCGTACATTTTGATGTCAGTGTTCCTAAAGATGTTCATCAAGCAGATATTTTGTTTTTACCACAGGCTACTATTAAAGCACGTGTAGGAAAGTCACGCACGTACAAACACGCATTGACTTGATGACGTTGCAAGCAGATATAAAGAAGCTGAACCATTATCAACAAAGACAGCCTCTGAAGCTGTATCTGCATTTGAACGAATTTATCAACGTGATGGTCTACGATGGCCACAATTATTACAAGTTGATCATGGTAAAGAATTTCTTGGCGCAGTATTATCTTTGATTAAAAAAAACATAACGTTAAAATCAGACGAGGACATACTAGAATTCATCGTGATCAAGCAATCGTTGAACGATTTAATCTAACACTTGCTGAGCGGTTTATTTTAATATCAATACCCGAAGGAAATATTTACTGACTTTAAGTCCGGTGAGTAATCTCGTGAATGGGTTGCTAGGTTAACAAGTGTGATATCTGCATTAAATAATTAAGTTACTCGATGCAACTTCGATGAAGCCTTCTAATACAATAACAAAAAATGTATACCCCGTAGCGATAAAGTACAACAACGTGAACAACCAGTGTTAGGTAATGTATAAGATATTTATACGAACCATGAGGGCTTAAGGTGTGAACAAAGAGTTACTGATCCTATCTTGAGCGTGACAATTTCTAGCGTGGTTAGATCCACTGGAAGACCTGCCATGTACAGACTAGATTCTATTGCATCTCACCGTGAATTTGTACGTGAGCAATTGCAGGTAATTCCACCGCGTTAACTTGTGTTAACTAGAACCCCGACTTCGATTACGTTCAATGCAGGTCAGCATTACATTTTCACATGTATGAACAAGATCAATCTTAATTTTATATAAGGTAAATTGTCTTGGATTATTATTCGAATATTGCTATAACATTATTGGGTTACAGCTTGCGCAATGAATATTCTGTCGTTGTCTTAATGTTATAATAAATTCAGTATCAATATCAATGTCACGCTAATTTCTTTTGTCACATTGCTTATAAGATGCAATTTTTGTTCCTAATGATAACAAAGTCACTAGTAATTCTCTCAGTTATCACGTAATCTATAATACCCCTATGTAGTTGATTATTCTTCTGACTAAGATATACTAAGTTTGACCATTCAATTCGATCATCTACAATCCAGATATTTCTGTCAGAGATAGTTAATCCCTGCGTCGAATGAATCGTTATAGCGGATCCTAACGTCCACGGTGATTTATCCATATTCAATGCTCTCTCAACAATTTCAACAGTGACCAAAATAATATCATTCAATACAAGATTTTGTACTCCGCCATCTGGAATTTTAACCTCAATATTCTGTCGTCGAGTATCTGCTGGGCGATAACATAATAATGCAGGCAGATTTAAAAACTTTTCCTTTATGTAACGTAAATAATTTCTTTTGCAATTCATCACGAATTATCTTTCTACTTGCGACTATTAATTCAGTTGGTTTCCATAAAGTCAAAACATCATTCATTTTTCTCTGGAATTACTTTACGCATTATCTCATATTGCGTTTTATCTGGCTGTAGTCTTATTGATCTTTCAAACTCTTTCAGCGTCTCATCAATGGATATATTGTCATCATTCATTTCCTCGTAATAAAGATACGTTATTCTTTAGCGATTCATGTGGAGACTGTCCAACAAATTGTGGTGGTTGACCATGATCGCCACACACAATCACAGCAGTATTTTTTTATTAATAATCATTCAAGAAATGCTTTAGTGTTTCTAACGACACCGTGTCTATCTCATCACATATAACATACTTAGGTATATATTTTTCACCCATTCGCTCCAGAGTCCATGTGTTACCGCACCATCTAAAGAAACTATATGTGCATGGTTTTACTCATCGTTCTTTTATTTCTCTAGCAAGTTTATGTGTAGGTGTCAAAACAATCATATCTGAATGATTATTCACAAATAATTTAATCACAAGATTTGTTCTACCTGAGCCCATAAACCCATTAAGATAAATAGTTTTATGTCTAGCTACAGGATCGTACACAGCTGTTGCAGATGACTTTGATATTTGATATTTGATTATTCTTTTTGTAATATATTTCCTTAATTTCAACATCGGCATATTCAGAATAGCTAAATATATTTTCTTGCTTTATCCTCCATGTCTGCCACTCACCATTACCAAGTAGCGGTTTTAATAAATCTTTATATATTTTATGTGTTTATAAAGAACCCGTAGCGACGACTCTATTAAAGCAACCAGAAAATATATTTTTCATAGACAGTATATTTATAGAAACATAGGCTATCATTGAAGATCTTAAATGAGTAAACTGCGGTGAGTTTCCCTCAATTTAGCTCACATTTTTACCTAGATTTGTCCTATCTGATAAATATGCATTACATACCGGCTTATAAATGTGTTTTTAAGTAAGCTAGGTATCGTCCATAATCAATCTTTTACAGTGTCGTTTATAACCGTATGAACTGCCTCGAGTAAACTTATCGATTATCTTTCATCCAAGATCTTTTGCAAGTTTTTCATCGTGTTCGTCCCTACATTTACATATATTATTAGTAATTTTAATAATGTCATCTTCTTCAAGATCAGGAAATTCTTTCAAAGCATCATTGATATTAAATCTATCGGGTTCTGGTCACCCAACATATTTTTTGTGGACTATAGGATATAATTGCTTCGTTTACCTTAAATTATATTAAAATTCCAGCATTAAGCATATATTTTGATAACACTATTAGAGTCCAACATTTTTCTGAAAAATGTCTTCCAAAAACAAACATAAGTAATCGGTTGGAGATATTCTGTGAACTCGAATGTTTCTATACAAGCAAATCTTGTTAAGCCAAAATCTGGTAAGGGTCCATTTATCAAAACTCTGGTCATGTCATGTGGAGGATGTCCGAATCTGTCAACGTACTTAGAACAATCTCCATATCCAAGAAAACTCCCAGGATAACATGCAGCCATATTGACAGAGATAACATTATTATAATCGCATTTAGTAATCCATAATCTACGGTGTACATATTATATACGTTTTTTTATATCTGTAACAAATTCTGATTTTGCTGTTTTCCATGAATCTTTCTCTTCAACGAAATGGTCCGCGACTGATGGTACGGTAATACAATTGTTCAGTAGTTGTCTAACTTTGACATCATCAGAAATATATTTAAGTGTAAGAGTTTTCATTTCTTCATAAAAAGAGTCTGTACGGTAAATGTCACCGTTAGGTCGTACAAACTGATTGTAATCCTGTTCTGAACTTTGATATAACTAAACAGATACATGGTCACTTTAACTGATATTTTTAATAACTCAAATACATGACCATTATAAAATTTAAAACTCTCTCTCGTGGAAATATTGTTACAGCATCAGTCCATGCTTGTGTACTATGATCAATAATCGTTATAGGGCTTCCATTTTTATATATTTTGGGTCGTATAATATCTCTCCTGTTAGTGATTTTACTGTTATTGGAAATCTTAACTTTGTTAGTTCAGCAGCATCTTTAATAGATTAACCACATATATTTAACAGTTTCTGTCAATGTATTTTTTTACGTTGTAAATATGTTAAGCCCTTACCACGTATCGCATTTGTAAAATGTTCTGTAATACGTTCAGCTACACAGTTTATTCTTGACTCTGACAGTCTCATCGGTTTGAGATCAGCAACGTTAGGTTTATCATTCAGCGAATAAATTCCATAGACTACAGCAGTTACGCTCAAAATACGGTCTATCAATACCAGTCTATCAATACCAGTCAGAATTCCAGGTTTTGATTTATTATATGGTTAAATGATCATGGTTTGGTATTTATCGATGTGTAAATTTTACCTAATCACTCACAAAGTAAATAAAGTCCGAAGGACTTTATGTTAACTTTGTGAGTGATTAGGTAAAATTTACACATCGATAAATACCCAACCATGATCATTTAATCCTTATAATTCCAATTTCGTCCTTTTAATCGTTAGATTAACGTATTCTAGCAACAATGCATTCGAATTCAACTAACGCGCAGTTTCCTTTCATTCGCCGCTTCACAACGCTCCTTAACACATAACTTGAACTGTCACAGATACGTTGATTCAGAAAATTCATACTTTGCATTTTAGGCAATGGCTATCCGTGGTTTCAATTTTAACAAACATTCTTGTTCAATTTTAGTCTTTCCCATCTGTTACGTCAGATGACTATGACCTTACATAATAACAAATGATAACGGATTGAACAAGTGTGCCAAATTAAATTTCCAATCAAACCTGAAATAATTATGGATTTTATCAATGAACAATATGGATATATGAACAAGATGATGATATACTTTACTAAAATAAAGGTAACAATGAAATAAATTATATACAGGAATAACATTTTATGTCATTCTCAACAACGTTAATACTTAACAAGGCCAGTTCAGAGATCTAATTAGTCATATGACGTAAGACCCATCACCCCGATATTTATTATGGACGGGTGAACAAAAACGTGCTACGTCTTACATGTGGAACCATGATCTAATGTAAAATGAAATGTGACTACTGTCACATTTACGTTTACTCATAAACTTCATATTTTACATCTTAGGCTATGGCTACCCTTAGTGTCAGCACATTTCGTTTTATATAAATAAATAACATTCTTGTTAGTTTTAGTCAATTCAATCTGCTACATCTGATGACAGTTACCTCACATAATTACAAAATGATAGGGATAGAATAAGTGTGCTAAATGAAATTTCCAAAGAAACCTTAAATCATTGTTGATTTTATCAATGAACAAGATGATGTTATCTGTTACCAAAATAAAGGTAATAATTAAATCAATTTTATACAGGAATAACATTTTATATAATTTTCAATAGCATTAGTACTTAACAATACCATTCTAGTTATCTATTATATTTGCAGTTCTTAACTGTAGAGTTGCTCGTAAAACCATCAATGTTTTGTTTGATTGCATAATTGAGTATTGGAGTTTGTATGGACTGTGGGATTAGAGTGTTAAAACTTCAGAATAAAGAGTTTATCAATAATTGGTGACTTTGATCAGAATTGAAAGGTGGGTTGGTATTGGGGTCTGATACAGAAAGAGCTTGACCACCATTAGCAATATTTTCCTAAACTGAACTAATTAGTTGTTTTTGTTCAGTGTTAGGTCTTTGACTGTAAGTTTTTAGAGACTCCTCATGTTTGTTGTCTGTCATAAACAAAATATTTCTAGTTTCAAACCCAGCATCACTCATAGCTTGAATTGTTGTTGCATGGAGTGAGTTACCAGTATAGTGTTGCAGTCCTACATTATTGCATATGTATGGAATGAATGAGAAGAATTGCTTTGATTTGACCAGTTCACACGTTTACCATTTGTCAGCCAATTCAGTAAATCTTAGTGCTTCTTTACTGCATTGCATAAATAAGGCCTTTGCTGCTTTGTCACATTTCTGAAAGAAATTTTTTACATATTTCACTGGCAAGTGTTTGTGCCAGTTGCATGCATTCATTTGTCTGATGTTTCTTTAAGGTTCTCTTCAACACCACCGTGGTGGGTTGTATTTTCAAGTGTTTCGTGATTTAGAGTAATGTACTCCATACCATATTCATCATTTTAAAATTTTAAAGAATTTGGGGTCAGTTAATGGTGAACTTCTATACCTCTGGTCTCAAAATTAATAGCCAACATATACCATATTTTGAATTGAATAGTAACATGGTCAAATGTTTGAAGATAGCCATTGACTTTTCCTCATTTTTCAGTCAAATTACTTGTTAGTGATGGGTTGGCCTTGAAAGACCTGATTTTACATTAAATTTCAGTTTCTCATTTAACATTGAATTAGCATTTTTTAATTATTTGTCTTTGATAGTGTCAGTATTTTTGATATTTTCCTTCAAGTATCTGTTTATGGCTTCATGAACATTTTTCCAGGAATTCTTGCGATATTCTGGTGCCTGTTCAGCTGTCATTTTTTTTTGATCCATGACAATAACAATTTAGTTTGGGTCTCAGCATAGAACCGTCTTAAGTGACCTCTCAGCTTGTCTGGTCTAACTGTGTTTAAGTCAAGTTTGTATCCAATAATTTCAATACACCAAGCTGTAAGTAAATAGGAAAATATTCATAGCAACACACTTCTAACACTTGGAAAGACAATTTTGAAATACACCTAAAGACAACTTGTCCTGTAATTTATACATATATTGTATACTTATGGTTGGGATTATATACGGTAATATGGTGACATTAGTAAATATTACCTTCATTATTTAACGTTTTTCCAATTTATACAGAATGTTTATTTCTTGAGAAGAATAATTGCAATGCAGAATGTTATGTAATTATTTTTTCATTGAAATTAATGAATGAACATCCAAAATAATTTAACTTAATATAAAAATCGCCTTTTTTGATTATTATATCTATTTTTCAATGGTGTTAAGTCACATTTTGTAGAGATCATGATAACATTTTTAATAAACTATATACTATGTTAATAAGTTCCTTCTCAATATGTACAATAAATCTAAATTCAAGACCTGAAATGTGTTGTAAGATATAACTATTGTACTACCAGTTTTTTGTTATAACTTCTGTAGCTTCGACAAATGTAGTATAATGCTATTATTTAATTTTCTTCTATGTGTTTTAAGCATGGTGCATTTTTAGTTAAAAAAACGCGTATTGCAATAGAAAACGAATGATTCGCACGTTCACTTCGGAACCTGTTTATTGTTTTGTAACGCAGGACTGATAATGTATTATTTGTAACTTACCATATATAACGCCATTAAGTGTTACCGTATTAACCCGTGTAATGTACAGTTTCTTCTCCGACGTTAAAATCATCAAACAACGGCAGTGAAATCCGTGAAAAAAGTTGAAATTAGTCGTGAATGTAAAGGGAAGCAAATGATGCATATTTAATAAAGGACCCATTAAAGTGTTAGTTCTAAAAATTTCTCAGTGTCCTTTGAAGTATTTCCCATTACAGCTACTGTGAAGGATCTTTGTTCCCAAAGTATGCAATTGTATTTGATAAGAAAATATCTCTAAAGGAGATTACTGAAATAGAGGACGATGGAGAAGAAAATTGCATATAATAATATCACCCAAGTAGAGGGCGAATTCTTTCAGCATGGGATGTAGATTATTGAATGGTCTCTTTGATATCTGCGAACAGTAAGACATAATGAGATATACGTGTTACATATAACATATCGACATAGATCATTATTATTTTTCAAGATCATATGGAGAAAGTTTTCATTGTATATAGTTAAGTGCGTTTATTTATGTTGTGTTATGTTGTATTGCAAGAAAATACCATGTTTTCCTCTATTGAATACAGTTGTTTACTTGTATGACTAAATCGAACTTTAATTGGTTTAATCGAACTAAGAACTGGATAAATATCAAAAGCTTTATATTTTTTCTGGCACTTCAGCAAAGTGAAAACAACATGGTTCTAACTAACGAAAATGTTAGAAAAAGGTAACATTTAACATGAATAGATTGTCAGGACAGTTAGAAAGAGAGAAACTTTTGTGTTAAGTCAACAAACATGAAGAATGTCAATCACTGGGAAAAGATGGCTGTTAACAAAACAAATTCCAAAGGACTCTGTTCTTGCCTTTACACCTATATAACTCTCACTACTAGATGATCAAGTGAAATACAAGATGAAGATACAAAATAAATGATACCGCTAACTTAGTTCCTTCTCAAGATTTAGAAGAAATCTAAATTCAAGACCTGAAATGTGTTGCAATTTGATGATGGCCATGAACAATTTGCAACAAAATTAGGGTCTTCAATTTAGACAGTTAAGCAACTTAATCTTTACATTCACAATATGGTGTGCACACGTTTCCTGATCCGTCCTTGAAATTTTCTTTGACGGGAACCAAGGCTGAATAAAATGTTGGTTAGAAATACGGTTGGCACACAAATGTTTAATCAGAAATATACAGCTGCAATATTATGCTCACTCTCTTTTATAGTGTTTCACGTTACGGATTTTGCAAAGGTGTGGAAAAACAAATGATTGAAAAAAGATGACATTGTTTCAGAAAACAACTATCTCTAGACAAAAGTACGATAACACAGGCCCGGGGGGACGGAGAATCTTTGTGTGAAGAAAAAGGCCAAAGAGAAATTGTACAATTTTGTAACCTAGACAAACAACATCGCTTTATTAGGTGAAATATCTCTGACATGCGGTGAATTTCGAAGAACTTCAGAGGCTATTAACATAAACGTAGCTGAAGAAGGAATCTACGAAACATTATGAAAATGAAAACATATAACAATGAGATACTAAAATTAAAAATTTCTACTTTGCACAGATGAAACAGAAATTATGTATAATAGGTTGCATTTCTGTGACAAGTCCCCATCAGAAAGAAACCAACACACGTATGGATATTGCATTATTGTGCCAGAAGGAGATGTATTGGATGCATATTGCAACGGGGGTTTCTTCTTCTCATTCACACAATACGATTTCGTGCACATAATTCCCTGCCGGTGTTTCACCTGATAGGTCATGGCAAATAGTTCTGAAGAAAATGTTGAATTGGAATAGGGGATCTGGAGCAATTCGTACTCGCGAAATACAATTGAGATCCAGCATAGTGATTGATATGCTTCGTTATAGATATTGGGAAGGTATCTCGAGTTGCTTTTGTATGCCTCTGATGGAATGTATTAGAATAAAGGCTGGAACGGGGTAAACTCTTTGGCAGACAAGTGGATATCGACGATAGTCATGCTCGTAAAGCCACTAAGCAATAAAAAGTGCAATCCGAGGTAGATATTGCAGGTGTGTGACATAATAAAATCATACGTTTGTCAGGAGCAAACTTAATCTTTACATTCTACTTTAATTTAAATTTTGTTTCTCAGGTTTTATTGCTAGAGTTGAACGTCTTCATTTTTCAGAAGAATATCTCAAGACAATGGAGTGTTAGGCTCACGGAAGTATGAGCTTTGAAATCTTTACTCAAAATTGTTCTTCAAGGTATATTGCATTATATATATTGCGAAGGAACAGTATTCACAAAAATACGCTATTTTATCTGGCAAGCAAATAGGTCGGAATGAAAGTATTGCAAAAAAGGTCTTTGGTTTCTTGTGTACAACGATACCCGAATGTGATTGATATATATTCTCCGTTGTGTCAAAACGGTGATTTTGGTTCGTCCTATGCAACAGGTGCGATGTGCTTACGAGGAGAAAACCCGAATACTTTAATTGCACAGACGATGTAAAGCTACTTTGTGCATAAATACCAGAACAGTAATATCGAATCGACAAATAACGGAAGATTTTGTTAGTCGGTAGTCTACTTACTGCATATCTAGGCCTGTTGAGTTATGTTCATTTTTATTTATTTATGTCTTGCGTGTGTTGTAAGATATAACTATTGTACTACCACGTTTTTTGTTATAATTTCTGTAGCTTCGACAAATGTAGTATAATGCTATTATTTAATTTTCTTCTCTGTGTTTTAAGCATGGTGCATTTTTAGTTAAAAAACGTGTTTTGCAATAGGAATCGCTGGATTCACAGGTTCACTGCTGAACCTGTTTATTGTTTTGTAACGCAGGACTGATAATGTATTATTTGTAACTTACCATATATAACGCCATTAAGTGTTACCGTATTAACCCGTGTAATGTACAGTTTCTTCTCCGACATTAAAAGCATCAAACAACGGCAGTGAACTCTGTGAAGAAAGTTGAAATTAGTCGTGAATGTAAAGGGGGCAAATGATGCATGTTTAATAAAGGACCCATAAAAGTATTAGTTCTTAAAGTATCTCATTGTCCTTCGAAGTATTTCCCATTACAGCTACTGTGAAGGATCTTTATTCCCAAAGTATGGAATTGTATTTGATAAGAAAATATCTCTAAAGGAGATTACTGACGATGGAGAAGAAAATTGCATATAATAATATCAGCCAAGTAGAGGGCGAATTCTTTCAGCATGAGATGTAGATTATTGAATGGTCTCTTTGATATCTGCGAACAGAATAGATCATTATTATTTTTCATGTTCACATGGAGAAAGTTTTCATTGTGCATTTATTTATGTTGTGTTATGTTGTATTGCAAAAAAATACCATTATTACTTCTATTAATTACAGTTGTTTACTTGTATGACTCAATCGAACTTTAATTGGTTTAATCGAACTAAGAACTGGATAAATATTACAAGCTTTTATATTTTTTTCTGGCACATGGTTCTCACTAACGATGATGTTAGATAAAGGTAACATTTATCATGAAAAGATTGTGAGGACAGTTAGAAAGAAACTTTTGTATTAAGTAAATAAACCTGAAGAATGTCAATTACTGGGAAAAGATGGAGGTTAACAAAACAAATTCCAGAGGACTCTGTTCTTGCCTTTACACCTACATAACTCTCACTACTAGATGATCAAGTGAAATACAAGATGAAGATAAAAAAATGATACCGCTGACTTCTCAAGATTTAGAAGAAATCTAAATTCAAGACCTGAAATGTGTTGCAATTTGATGATGGCCATGAACAATTTGCAACAAAATTAAGATCTTAAATTAAGACAGTGAAGCTACTTAATATTTACATTCACAATATGGTGTGCACACGTTTCCTAATACGTCCTTGAAATTTTCTTTGACGGGAACCAAGGCTGAGTAAAATGTTGGTTAGAAATACGGTTTTTTATCAGAACTATACAGCTGCAATAGTGTGTTCACTCTCTTTATAGTGTTTCACGTTACGGATTTTGCAAAGATCTGGAAAAACAAATTATTGAAGAATGGCATTGTTTCAGAAAACAAATATCTCTGGACAAAAGTACAATAACACAGGCTGGGAGGGACGGATAATCTTTGTTTGAAGTAAACTGCCCAAGTGAAATTGTACAATTTTGCAACCTAAACAAACCACATTGCATCGTAAGGTGAATTTTCTCTAACATGCTGTGAATTTTGAAGAACTTCAGCGGCTTTTAACATAACGCAGCTGAAGAAGGAATCTGCGAACCATTATGAAGATGAAAAGAAATATAAACTCTTTAGCGAATTAAATATAATAGGTTGCATTTCTGTGATAAGTCCTTATCAGAAAGAAACCATCACACCAATGTACACGTAAGGATATTACATTATGGTGCCAGAAGATGTATTGGATGTATAGTGCAGTGGGGCAATATTCTTTCACTTTACGGATTTTGCAAAGGTGTGGAAAAACAAATGCTTGAAGAAAGGTGACATTGTTTCAGAAAATAAATATCTCTGGACAAAAGTTGGTTAACACAGGCTCGAAGGAAAAGAAGATCTATGTGTGAAGAAAACGGCCCAAGCGAAATTGTACAATTTTGCAACCTAGACAAACCACATTGTATAGTTAGGTAAAATTTCGATGACATGATGTGAATTTCGATGAACTTCAGAGGCTTTTAACATAACGAAGTTGAAGATTATGAAGATGAAGACATACTGATGAAATAATAAGATTAAAAATTTCAACTTTGCACAGATGAAACATAAACTCATTAGCGAAACTAATATAATAGGTTACATTTCTGTGATAAGTCCTTATGATAAAGATACCATCACACCAATGTACACGTAAGAATATTACATTATTGTGCCAGAAGGAGATGTATTGCTTGCATAGTGCAACGGGGGGGGGATTCTTACGCGTTAGGGATTTTGAAAAAGTGTGGAAAAACAAATGTTTGAAGAAAGGTGACATTGTTTCAGAAAAAAAAATCTCTGGACAAAAGTTCGATCACACAGGCTCGAAGAAAAAGAAGATCTATGTATAAAGAAAACGACCTAAACGAAAAAGTACAATTTTGCAATCTAGACACACCACATTGTATAGTTGGGTAAAATTTATATGACATGATGTGAATTTCCAAGAACTTCAGAGGCTTTTAAAATAACGGAGCTGAAGATGGAACCATTATGCAGATGAATACATAATGATGTGATAATGAGATTAAAAATTTCAACATTACACAGATGAAACATAAACTCATTAGCGAAAATAATATAATAGGTTGCATTTCTGTAACAAGTCCTTTTCACAAAGAAGAAACCATCACACGTATGGATATTGCATTATTATGCCAGTAGGAGATGAATTGGATGCATAGTGTATCGGGGGTTTATTCTTCTCATTCACACAATACGATTTCGTGCACATAATTCCCTGTCGGTGTTTTACATGATAGGTCATGGCAAATAGTTCTGAAGAATGTATTGAATTGGAATAGGCAATCTGGAGCAATTCTTGCTCACGATATACAATATAGTTCCAGCATAGTGATTGATATGCTTCGTTATAAATATTGGGAAGGTATCTCGAGTTGCTTTTGTATGCCTCTGATGGAATGTATTAGAATAAAGGCTGGAGCGGGGTAAACTCTTTGGCAGACAAGTGGATATCGACGATAGTCATGCTCGTAAAGCCACTAAGCAATAAAAAGTGCAATCCGAGGTAGATATTGCAGGTGTGTGACATAATAAAATCATACGTTTGTCAGGAGCAAACTTGATCTTGACATTCTACTTTAATTTAAATTTTGTTTCTCAGGTTTTATTGCTAGAGTTGAACGTCTTCATTTTTCAGAAGAATATCTCAAGACAATGGAGTGTTAGGCTCACGGAAGTATGAGCTTTGAAATCTTTACTCAAAATTGTTCTTCAAGGTATATTGCATTATATATATATTGCGAAGGAACAGTATTCACAAAAATACGCTATTGTATCCGGCAAGCAAATAGGTCGGAATGAAAGTATTGCAAAAAAGGTCTTTGGTTTCTTGTGTACAACGATACCCGAATGTGATTGATATATATTCTCCGTTGTGTCAAAACGGTGATTTTGGTTCGTCCTATGCAACAGGTGCGATGTGCTTACGAGGAGAAAACCCGAATACTTTAATTGCACAGACGGTGTAAAGCTACTTTGTGCATAAATACCAGAACAGTAATATCGAATCGACAAATAACGGAAGATTTTGTTAGTCGGTAGTCTACTTACTGCATATCTAGGCCTGTTGAGTTATGTTCTTTTTTATTTATTTATGTCTTGCGTGTGTTGTAAGATATAACTATTGTACTATCACGTCTTTTGTTATAATTTCTGTAGCTTCGACAAATGTAGTATAATGCTATTATTTAATTTTCTTCTCTGTGTTTTAAGCATGGTGCATTTTTAGTTAAGAAACGTGTTTTACAATAGGAATCGCATGATTCACAGGTTCACTTCTGAACCTGTTTATTGTTTTGTAACGCAGGACTGATAATGTATTATTTGTAACTTACCATATATAACGCCATTAAGTGTTACCGTATATACCCGTGTAATGTACAGTTCCTTCTCCGACATTAAAAGCATCAAACAACGGCAGTGAACTCTGTGAAGAAAGTTGAAATTAGTCGTGAATGTAAAGGGGGCAAATGATGCATGTTTAATAAAGGACCCATAAAAGTATTAGTTCTTAAAGTATCTCATTGTCCTTCGAAGTATTTCCCATTACAGCTACTGTGAAGGATCTTTATTCCCAAAGTATGGAATTGTATTTGATAAGAAAATATCTCTAAAGGAGATTACTGACGATGGAGAAGAAAATTGCATATAATAATTTCAGCCAAGTAGAGGGCGAATTCTTTCAGCATGAGATGTAGATTATTGAATGGTCTCTTTGATATCTGCGAACAGAATAGATCATTATTATTTTTCATGTTCACATGGAGAAAGTTTTCATTGTGCATTTATTTATGTTGTGTTATGTTGTATTGCAAAAAAATACCATTATTTCTTCTATTGATTACAGTTGTTTACTTGTATGACTCAATCGAACTTTAATTGGTTTAATCGAACTAAGAACTGGATAAATATTACAAGCTTTTATATTTTTTTCTGGCATATGGTTCTCACTAACGATGATGTTAGAAAAAGGTAACATTTATCATGAAAAGATTGTGAGGACAGTTAGAAAGAAACTTTTGTATTAAGTAAATAAACCTGAAGAATGTCAATTACTGGGAAAAGATGGAGGTTAACAAAACAAATTCCAAAGGACTCTGTTCTTGCCTTTACACCTACATAACTCTCACTACTAGATGATCAAGTGAAATACAAGATGAAGATACAAAATAAATGTTACCGCTAACTTAGTTCCTTCTCAAGATTTAGAAGAAATCTAAATTCAAGACCTGAAATGTGTTGCAATTTGATGATGGCCATGAACAATTTGCAACAAAATTAAGGTCTTAAATTAAGACAGTGAAGCTACTTAATCTTTACATTCACAATATGGTGTGCACACGTTTCCTAATACGTCCTTGAAATTTTCTTTGACGGGAACCAAGGCTGAATAAAATGTTGGTTAGAAATACGGTTTTTTATCAGAACTATACAGCTGCAATAGTGTGTTCACTCTCTTTCTAGTGTTTCACGTTACGGATTTTGCAAAGATCTGGAAAAACAAATTATTGAGGAATGGCATTGTTTCAGAAAACAAATATATCTGGACAAAAGTCTGGGACACAGGCTGGGAGGGACGGATAATCTTTGTGTGAAGTAAACGGCCCAAGTGAAATTGTACAATTTTGCAACCTAAACAAACCACATTGCATCGTAAGGTGAATTTTCTCTAACATGCTTTGAATTTTGAAGAACTTCAGCGGCTTTTAACATAACGCAGCTGAAGAAGGAATCTGCGAACCATTATGAAGATGAAAACAAATATAAACTCTTTAATGAATTAAATATAATAGGTTGCATTTCTGTGATCAGTCCTTATCAGAAAGAAACCATCACACCAATGTACACGTAAGGATATTACATTATGGTGCCAGAAGATGTATTGGATGTATAGTGCAGTGGGGCAATATTCTTTCACTTTACGGATTTTGCAAAGGTGTGGAAAAACAAATGCTTGAAGAAAGGTGACATTGTTTCAGAAAATAAATATCTCTGGACAAAAGTTGGTTAACACAGGCTCGAAGGAAAAGAAGATCTATGTGTGAAGAAAACGGCCCAAGCGAAATTGTACAATTTTGCAACCTAGACAAACCACATTGTATAGTTAGGTAAAATTTCGATGACATGATGTGAATTTCGATGAATTTCAGAGGCTTTTAACATAACGAAGTTGAAGATTATGAAGATGAAGACATACTGATGAAATAATAAGATTAAAAATTTCAACTTTGCACAGATGAAACATAAACTCATCAGCGAAACTAATATAATAGGTTACATTTCTGTGATAAGTCCTTATGATAAAGATACCATCACACCAATGTACACGTAAGGATATTACATTATTGTGCCAGAAGGAGATGTATTGCTTGCATAGTGCAACGGGGGGGGTATTCTTTCGCGTTAGGGATTTTGAAAAGGTGTGGAAAAACAAATGTTTGAAGAAAGGTGACATTGTTTCAGAAAATAAAAATCTCTGGACAAAAGTTCGATCACACAGGCTCGAAGAGAAAGAAGATCTATGTATAAAGAAAACGGCCCAAACGAAATTGTACAATTTTGCAACCTAGACACACCACATTGTATAGTTAGGTAAAATTTATATGACATGATGTGAATTTCCAAGAACTTCAGAGGCTTTTAAAATAACGGAGCTGAAGATGGAACCATTATGCAGATGAATACATAATGATGTGATAATGAGATTAAAAATTTCAACATTGCACAGATGAAACATAAACTCATTAGCGAAACTAATATAATAGGTTACATTTCTGTGACAAGTCCTTATCACAAAGAAACCATCACACATATGGATATTGCATTATTATGCCAGTAGGAGATGAATTGGATGCATAGTGTATCGGGGGTTTATTCTTCTCATTCACACAATACGATTTCGTGCACATAATTCCCTGTCGGTGTTTTACATGATAGGTCATGGCAAATAGCTCTGAAGAATGTATTGAATTGGAATAGGCAATCTGGAGCAATTCTTGCTCACAATATACAATATAGTTCCAGCATAGTGATTGATATGCTTCGTTATAAATATTGGGAAGGTATCTCGAGTTGCTTTTGTATGCCTCTGATGGAATGTATTAGAATAAAGGCTGGAACGGGGTAAACTCTTTGGCAGACAAGTGGATATCGACGATAGTCATGCTCGTAAAGCCACTAAGCAATAAAAAGTGCAATCCGAGGTAGATATTGCAGGTGTGTGACATAATAAAATCATACGTTTGTCAGGAGCAAACTTAATCTTGACATTCTACTTTAATTTAAATTTTGTTTCTCAGGTTTTATTGCTAGAGTTGAACGTCTTCATTTTTCAGAAGAATATCTCAAGACAATGGAGTGTTAGGCTCACGGAAGTATGAGCTTTGAAATCTTTACTCAAAATTGTTCTTCAAGGTATATTGCATTATATATATTGCGAAGGAACAGTATTCACAAAAATACGCTATTGTATCCGGCAAGCAAATAGGTCGGAATGAAAGTATTGCAAAAAAGGTCTTTGATTTCTTGTGTACAACGATACCCGAATGTGATTGATATATATTCTCCGTTGTGTCAAAACGGTGATTTTGGTTCGTCCTATGCAACAGGTGCGATGTGCTTACGAGGAGAAAACCCGAATACTTTAATTGCACAGACGATGTAAAGCTACTTTGTGCATAAATACCAGAACAGTAATATCGAATCGACAAATAACGGAAGATTTTGTTAGTCGGTAGTCTACTTACTGCATATCTAGGCCTGTTGAGTTATGTTCATTTTTATTTATTTATGTCTTGCGTGTGTTGTAAGATATAACTATTGTACTACCACGTTTTTTGTTATAATTTCTGTAGCTTCGACAAATGTAGTATAATGCTATTATTTAATTTTCTTCTCTGTGTTTTAAGCATGGTGCATTTTTAGTTAAAAAACGTGTTTTCCAATAGGAATCGCTGGATTCACAGGTTCACTGCAGAACCTGTTTATTGTTTTGTAACGCAGGACTGATAATGTATTATTTGTAACTTACCATATATGACGCCATTAAGTGTTACCGTATTAACCCGTGTAATGTACAGTTACTTCTCCGTCATTAAAAGCATCAAACAACGGCAGTGAACTCTGTGAAGAAAGTTGAAATTAGTCGTGAATGTAAAGGGGGCAAATGATGCATGTTTAATAAAGGACCCATAAAAGTATTAGTTCTTAAAGTATCTCATTGTCCTTCGAAGTATTTCCCATTACAGCTACTGTGAAGGATCTTTATTCCCAAAGTATGGAATTGTATTTGATAAGAAAATATCTCTAAAGGAGATTACTGACGATGGAGAAGAAAATTGCATATAATAATATCAGCCAAGTAGAGGGCGAATTCTTTCAGCATGAGATGTAGATTATTGAATGGTCTCTTTGATATCTGCGAACAGAATAGATCATTATTATTTTTCATGTTCACATGGAGAAAGTTTTCATTGTGCATTTATTTATGTTGTGTTATGTTGTATTGCAAAAAAATACCATTATTACTTCTATTAATTACAGTTGTTTACTTGTATGACTCAATCGAACTTTAATTGGTTTAATCGAACTAAGAACTGGATAAATATTACAAGCTTTTATATTTTTTTCTGGCATATGGTTCTCACTAACGATGATGTTAGAAAAAGGTAACATTTATCATGAAAATATTGTGAGGACAGTTAGAAAGAAACTTTTGTATTAAGTAAATAAACCTGAAGAATGTCAATTACTGGGAAAAGATGGAGCAGCAGGGAGGGTGAACCCTACAAATTTTTGCGACAAAATCGATTAAAGCCTCAGAATGCCAAATGGAGCCTTCCTACGAAATCTCATATTTTAACCAAAAAAAAATTAAAGACTCCATTTTACAAATGGAGCCTTAGCGATTTTGTCGCAAATACATTGTCATAACCACCCTCAAATTGCTGCCATCTACGTCTACAAATTTTTGCGACAAAATTGATTAAAGCCTCAGAATGTCAAATGGAGCCTTCCTACGAAATCTCATATTTTAACCAAAAAAAATTAAAGGCCCCATTTTACAAATGGAGCCTTAGCGATTTTGTCGCAAATACATTGTCATAACCACCCTCAAATTGCTGCCATCTACGGTCGCAAATATGTTGTCATTTCACCCTCCCCCTGCTGCTGATTAATACAAATTATTTGTTAGCTTTTCACAAACAGACTAATCGATAATACTTCACCACGTAGATCAATCAAATTATTTGACTGATCGGTGAGTGTAAAATTAATTCTAGTTAGTAAATCATTTTGACATTGCATATAGACTGGATTAGTCGGATTCTCAACAATTAAAAATCCGGGGGGTGCTGTTGGTGAAAATGAATAAAGAATGTAACCTTGTCGGGCTTGATTTGATTGTTCCATATTAATTTGATAACTTCCTTCGATTACATCACACGTTAAATTAAGTGCGATCACCGATGAAATATTCACATTGTTCGGTGCGATATGTCTACCGTCGCCGTCGGGAGAATTATTATAAGTGAGGATAATAGGCTTCGGCTGGCTATCTTTCCATGATTGATAAATTTTATTAAATCCTTCGTCGATGGCAGTTCTGAGTTTTTTCTTTAACTCGGGAACATTATATCCTGGTAATTTATAATTTGGATTTTCATTTATATTTTTTTTATAATCTTGAGCTGAGCTAGTTTTTGAAATCGGGCTATTTTCATCAGTGAAGAGATTAGTAATCCTCGAATTAAATATTTCCATGTCATCGATGATTTTATTACCCGCGGCGACTACACTAGTAAACTCAGCTTGTGTAAGAAAGCCAGATCTTAACGACGGTAATAGCAACAAAAAATCATTATTTATTCTATCAAGGATGTGATCTTTAATGTCTACAAATGTTGGACTTGTTTCATGTATTTCCAGAATTTCACCTTCCTGTGGGATATAATCATTAAAAAATGGAATTCTCCACACATCTTCACCATATTGATTCTTATATCGATATCTTTTTGTGAAGTTTATATCCTCGAATTTTTTATAAGTTTTTGATGGATTTTCAGGTCCTATTTCATCAGTGACATAATCAGATTTTACAGGCTCGGGCGTGGAATTACCAGCACTTCTAGGTGGATCTTCGGGCCATCCTAATACTGTTCTTATTGAACTGTTATAAATATCTACAACGTACCCAGGAGAGCCTATTTCAATTGTAGATGATAGTGTTGGTTCATGAACTGTTATCGCAATTTTTGATTCTTTTTTAGTAATGGATTTTATTCTACGTTGTAATTCATTATTAATTTGCTCAATTTGATAGGACCCAGTTGGTATTGAAACAACGTTCCAATCTGGAGTGTCATCTTTTTTATTCCTATATGCAAATACCAGGGAATTATTAGGTCTCTGACCGCCAAATGAACCGATCTAATATTAGGCCAACTATGATACACTCGTAATTTTGCCAACGCGATTTCCTTTACTGAAACAGGTGAGGGAAAATTCACACTGAATTTAGGGTTTGTTGACGATATTGATATCATACTTGTTTTCCGCGGAGTGGTATTTTCTGCTATCCGCTGAAGTAGTTGAATCTCTTGCGACATTATTATTATTATTATTTATAATGTCTAATTTTGCAATAGATGAAAAAACGCTAGCGTTTTTAATCGTAGTATCATAAATACGTATCATCGCGGAGAACTCGTCTTCGGTAATTATCGTATCATCAATCGATGATGACATCAACGAGGATAATTGTGAGTAACCGTTAGATACTGCTTGATGTTTTACTATATAATCGTTAAGTTTTTCTTGAGAACACGATGATATTTTTTTAGTAATAGCATTTGCAATTCCGGCAAATGTTGTCACCGCGGAAATAGCAATTGGGACAGCAATCGGAGCTACCATTGTTACTGAAGATAGTATAATACCAGCACCGGCCATTATACCAGATACTGAGTATACTGTAACATCAATTACGGTAATTCTCCTGCGATACTTTTTAATTTTTATTTCATATTCATCAATGAGTGTTTTGAGTTTTGTTAAGAACTCTTTGACGGTATCATAGCGATATTGCGATGACGGAATCATATTATTTTAAAATCTCAAGTGGTTTCTAATTGTTAAAAATTCTAATTTAGATCAGCTACAAACTCCATATACCATACAAATGATGTCTTATTTAAATTAGGATCAGTGCTTGTTATTGTAAACCGTTTGTATTCATCCATGTCAATAGTCGTTGAAATCACGTTGTTGTATCCATATGAAGTCGATGATGATATATTAAACTGATTCAGTGACACTATTGTTAATCGATAAATACCCTTCTTTGACACAGTGAGAGTTATTGTATTCTTTTTAGGTTCCCAATCTAATGATCCAGAGAGAACTGTGTATATCATATTTATGATATTCCTCTCATGAGGAATCTTTATTCTTTCAAGTAGCGGAAGATTGTCTGTTTTAAATTTTGTAATATCCTCGATAGATTTTTTAATACTATTAATATTATCTCTAATAATACTAAATCCAGTATCATTAATATTTTTAATACTGGATTTAATTTCATCAAAATTGGATTTAATTTCAGCGAGAGATGGAGAGGTTACCGCTGGTGTTCCAAAAAATTTATTGATAATATTTCTACGAAGGGAAGTATATGTTGTTATATGTTTTTCAAGTTCTTCATTTAAATTTTTTAATGCATCTGTGATTGTAGAAACAAGTACACCTGGTTTGAGTTTTCCATCATTTGAATATAACGCTATTGTATCTTCAACGACGTCACGTCTTCGTATTAAGACATCATCCAATGAAACATTACTAGATTTCAATTTGCCCTGGCGATCTTGAAATACAACTATTTCCCCAGGATCTACACTTGACAAATTTAATGTCTCGGCGATTTCATCTTCGATTATTTTTTTTACACTTTCCACAGCGAATTTACTATCGGTTTCTGTTTTTTTTTATTCTGATAAAGGTCGTCCCCAAATATCAATCATTATACGAAAACGCTACGTTTTTCTAAATCATAACGCTATCGTTTTTGCCATTGCCTGCTAGTATATTCATTAACAACAACTTGTGGTGGTTTCCTTGGAAATTTAGATATCTCTGCAAGGAAGTTTAATACTTCACGACCGCATATCGGTGGATCATTTAACTGTTGTGTTGGTAGCGTGGAATAAAAAATTGGAGATGACTTTGTTATTGTGGATACATATCGCATGAATTCTTTTGGTGGAGCTAATCCATATGAATCAAAATAGACAATTCCACGTGGATCAATTGCATATGCGACCCAATGAGTTCCTTTTCCGCTGCTGTTATCGAGATTGATAATACCCGTTTCATTTTTCATTGGTTTTGACGGTAATTGATCTCTCATGAAAACTCCTCTAAAGTTTTTTATTGATAATGATTTTACAGCATCAATTAAATCAAAATTGGACATTGGTGAAAATCCTAGGGATTTTTCCACTAGTAAGCCGTTCCTGGTATTCTTAGGCCCGTGCCCTTGTACCAATTGTGTGGAGTTCCTGGTAGTCTTAGACCCTTTCCTTTTTTTTATAGCCTTTCCCAGTAGCTTTTTTCAGGGCCATTCCTGCAGCAGTACCAACGGCTCCTAACGCTGCCGCCTTCGCAACCGCTGGGGCAGCCGCTGCAATCAATGCTGGAATAGCAGCTAACAGCGGGAATATTCCACCTGATTTTATCATACTGGCGATTGCTGCTTTCGAAAAATCAATTTGAACTCCTCGTTTGTTCTTTAGCGCATCATTGAAATGTTTTATTTGACGATCTGTCAGTGATAATTTATGTGCACCACCGGACATTTGAGTGGGTTTCAGCGTTATTGTAGTTCCACATTCTTTAGCAGACTTTGATTTCAATTTCTTGACCTGACCATCAGTCAACTGGACATTAACAATACTATATGTCATTCTATTCTAAAATGTAATTTACACTTTCAATTGATCTTATTGCGAAAATCCTAACTACAGGTTTTCCACTGGTGCATCAATAAGTCTCATTCGTCCGCCAACTCCTTCTAACAACATTGATTTATCACTGAGAATGACAGCAACTGCTCTATAATCGGCTATACCAGCAGGGCGTTGTACCCGAGCTTGGAAGTATATATCAACAACAGATTGTCTCATCATGTCAAGATGTTCCAATGAAAAGTAATAAATCGGATAGTGTTTTTCAAAATCAATTTGCGATATTTGCAAACCAGTATCAACATTTTGATCACGACCCATATACGACAATATTCTATGATATACACGAGCTATGTTGTTGTTTTCATAATTAAGCTGTACAATCTCTGCTGGCTCTTGTTGTCCGTTTATTCTCAACGAAACTTCACTTACTCCTAATTTATCAAATATCATATGAGTAGATACTTGATGACCCACCCGATTTGCATCCTGTAACGCTATAAAGATATGACGTGGAGCTGAAACACCTTGTTTTGATGCTAAGTGCCATGTAAATGTGCCATTTACATTATCCTGCTTCGTATCAGTCGTTGTTGTTAGCCAACTTAGCAATGATTTTCCACCTGTGTCCATAAACGATAGTAATTCTTGCTCTATTGTAACTGCTGGTGTCAAGACGGGTATCCATAGAACCAATTTATTCAAAATGACTTTACCATCATCAACACCATTAGCACGCCAAATTGCATCATTGTCATTCTCCTTTCGCACTAACACGACCGTATGCTTTGCTCCATAGATGACTTTTCTGACATTTCTACAGAATCCGAATATATGATGTAACGGAATTGCACATGAAAACCGTCGATGTTGTCCTTTCAATGTTCCATTTCGTGTTGCAAATCCTAGATTGAAATTACCATTAACCCTTTTTAAAATGTCGAATTCAGCGCCTGGTCTATCTTCACGGTCTAGATTAGCTGCGAGTTGTTGATCAGCTTCTGCAGTAGCTTGCGCAGTTCGTACTTTAATAAACTGGATATGGTCAGCATGATCAGAAGTATCCTTAGCAAACATCATAGACGGACCAGCCGACCTTGTATAATCATCAGAATATCTCGCAAGTCCGATTATTGTTGTTGCAATATCAACATTTTGTTCTATTGATTCAATTTCTTTTCCATCAATGATATATCTTGCACTGTTAAATAGCGCCATAATGCCATTATTTACGAAACCAACTCGGATATTTTGGTCATCCCCATATGGCGTATCAGCTGCAACATTTGTTACAAGCTCTCCTTCTACTTCAATAAACGCCTCACACGGCAAAAAGTATCTACTTGTATCTTGAACTTGAAGTTCAACTCTCCCTCGTTGATTAGGCTCTCTTGCAGGATAGGCATAATACTGATAGTTAATTTTAGAATCATCTTTATTCACCGGTGCCGCCATATCAAACGCTGGATCAGCAATTTTTTTAAATGCCATTTATACTAAAACGTATCGTTTTTCTAAATCATTTTCTTTTACGATTTCCTCCAAGACCGCTTCCCGCTATCATACTTGCAATATTACTACTATCTGGTGAAGTCATTGCTAATGATGCTAGTTTTTGTTCCACTGCGTTATTTATCACTTTACTGACATTTGCAGGCATCATTGTTGTTGAAGGTAGCGGTGGTGGTGGTTTTCGTCCGAATCTAGATTTCACCAATGACGTTATTCTATTCTTTGCGGTAGAAAAGGCCGTTCCTGCAAGATCTCCAACAGCGTTAATTCCCTTATTACGAATAACATCAATGGCTTTCATCGCTAATTGTTTAGCAATTGGTGCTACTTTTGGGGCTGTTCTTGTGAATAAACCCGCTATGGTATTTCCAAGGCCGTCTCCATAGTATGCCTTATAAACGGGCAATCTTGAGTTTACCACATACACGATTGTTGGTTTATTGTGATTATAGTGTACTATCATCTTATTTGAAATGACTTTGTAATTTCTAAATACAATTTCAATCACTAAATTCCCCCGGAATTCCGTCCATTAACTCATCCAAGAGTTCTCGATACGTATGAATATCAATTATCCCACCTTGGAATAATCGTCTGCAAATATCAAATGCTTCATTAGTTATTTCGACTGAGTTATTCCCAGCTCGCTTACCTCCCATAAGAACCTCAAGTCGTGATATATCATTAATGATATTACTAGGACACATATGAGAATCATGATGAGAACTTCCATAACCCTCTCCTGAAGTACTTTCTGGTTCGGAAACGTTTTGAATTTCTGGAGATTGTCGACCTTGACCTCGACTTCGACTTCGACCTCGTCCTCGTCCTCGACCTCGACTTCGACTTTGTTGTTGTTGTTGTCGTTGTTGTTTTAAAACATACGTATCAACTCCTATTTTAAAAGCTATGTATTCCACTGTATTCTTTTTTAAATTTCCGGGTTCATTTTTATTAATTTTATATATCCAATCCACCCATTGATCTTTTTTTATTGTGTTTTTTTATACTTGTCTTTTAAAAATTTCTCCCTAATATGATAACGTTTGGCAGCGAATTCACCAAATGACTTATATTCTTCAGGTTTCAGCAATTGAAATTGTTTGATTTCTTCTATAGCTTCATCAGTGAATTTCTCGCTAAAAGGAACGCTTTTTTCAATAGAATCACTAGCATCTTCAACGGGGTTATCATCAGTATCAATATCAATATTACCCATTTGTTGTATTTCTCGCTGAGTTTGTAACTCACCTGAAAGCTGTTTTATTCCCTCGTGAGTTTTTTCAGTTTCTGTAGCAATCTTTCCTAATACATCAATAATAGGTACTGCTCCCTCTTTAGGGATGTCGCCGTATATAGCACGTTCTGTTGCAAGTTTCATATCTTTAGTGGCTTTAGTTACAGGGGCAAAAAGTTTTTCGCTTCCAATAGAAAAGTCAGTCTGCGCTTGCTGTCTAAGTTGTAGTTTATCTCGCACGTTATCTCGAATTGGTATAAACTTTTTCAGTAATGCTAACCTCTCACGGGCTAGTCTGGTACTTAATGCTTCTGATGTCATTATTGGAAATGCTAACGATTTTTCAATTGTCGGTTTCAATGCTTGCATCAATCAAACGTCTTATAGATTTCACTTTCAAAGCAATCTCTGACCGAACTTGGTACTGTTCCCCGAGTTTCTTTCTAATGGCTTCAACTATACTAAATAGCCGAATGAATAAATTAATATCATTGTTATACAAAGAAGCATTAACCGCTTTTTGGATTCTTTTTATCAGTGAATACATTTTAGGTAGAACATATCTTCCATGTTTCAATTGTATATCAATTTGTTCAAATTCATTCAAAAGTCTGTCTTCATTCAAAAATTCAGAAAGTACGATTCCTTGATTTCTTAAATTTGATATTTCTGTGATGATAGATGTAATATCTTGAAATTCCATTTATTGGATATTATTACTAATGTATTTTCTTATCTTTAAAATATTTTTATATACAAAAAAAAACAAAACATATACAATGCCCGTCTCTTCCTCATTCGAGTTTCGAGGCAAGAAAGGGCACATACATTAAAGACTTATACAATACCCTAACCCCCAATCGAGTTCAAGGGCGGGTTATATGGGTATTAGACGTGAAATCCAAGTGATTTCTTTACAAACACTGAACATATAACATAAAGCCTCATTTGGAACCTCTTTCGCGCCAAACGACGTCAAAGAGGCCCAGAGGGGGGACAGCACATTCTTGGAACTCATTTAGTGCCTTCGCATTATATAAGCCCAAGGGCCACAAACATAAATCTCCCAATTGGAAACTCTAACGTAACAAATGCTATATTAGGTCTTCCGGAAGATATGTTGTGGGGGGGACAGTACATTACATATATACAATGCGATTCAATGAATGAATATTTACAATGAATGAATATTTACAATGAATGATTATTTACAATGAATGAATATTTACAATGAATGAATATTTACAATGCGATTCAATGAATGAATATTTACAATGCGATTATATAGGATTTACAATGAATGAATATGTACAATGCGATTATATATATACTAGGGACAGTACATTACATATAGGATGGTTATATATACAATGAAATGATAGGATGGTTATATATACAATGAAATGATAGGATGGTTATATGATAGGATGGTATGATAGGGACAGTACAGGACGATACAAACATGAAACGACGGGGCGGACCTACACCCAATCTGCCAATCAAAAGCAACCCAAGAAATTAACCCTGGTTGCAGTTGAAAAAATTCAACCACACCATGTCAATGGCGTGGGAGTTTTGATTGGCAAAGTGGGCTTCGTTTTAAAGCCCCAAACTTATTACGGCTCATATTATATATAAGGTGAACTAATACTGCAGTGTCAATGTGTAGGTGTGTATTTATTTTTCTAGCATTTCATAATGAATATTGTGTAGTAATTTCAATGGAAGCTAAGTATTTAAATAAAACATTAAAACAAGAAATACAACTGTTAAATAATAACAATTGTTTTATTAATTTCTATAATATTACGATTAAATAATCGTAGTAATAATGGATTTACATGACGAGATAACTCCGTAATGGGGATCCCTGTCAATTCAGGACCTGCTATTTCTTGAATCGAGAATGATATTTTTCTGAATTTTATTACACGTAGCGACACTAAAAAAACTAAACTACATGTAGCGCGTTTTACTACCCTGACCTCACATACAATCTATTTTAATTTGTAATTATAAAGTAATTTCATTTTCATACAAACGCTGTTAATGCTGTCTTTGTAATTGGGATTTTTAAAAAATCTATTAATAGAACCCTGACCTCGGCCATACATAACTCTGTCAAATTGTCTACCTACAGGTTTTTCCAACAAAACCCTAACTGCTGTTCTCAATACAGTCTTTAGAAACAAGAAATTGTCTACCTACAGGTTTTTCC
The DNA here is from genome assembly GCA_016746295.1 of Potamilus streckersoni. Taxonomy (NCBI): domain Eukaryota; kingdom Metazoa; phylum Mollusca; class Bivalvia; order Unionida; family Unionidae; genus Potamilus; species Potamilus streckersoni. The sequence continues at coordinate 2,211,627 of JAEAOA010001224.1, forward strand.
AACAAAACCCTAACTGCTGTTCTCAATACAGTCTTTAGAAACAAGAAACAATAACACAAAATCAAAATCCGTACATACCTGATACGTATAACCATTAAATACGTACATGAGATCACACACATCATTAATTCAATCCAATTTCACATGTTTTCTCGCACGAATTACATATCCGGGAATCAATATCGAAAGTAGGATAGTCACGTGACGATCAGTAGTAATGAGGGGAAATACGGAACAAAATAGTAATTATTGAGAGTTATCTTGTAAATAGGAAAACTTTATTCTATGTCCATTTTTCTTTGAGATAGCTGTTTGACAAATCCCTTCAGCAACTTTTCGTACTGAAGGCATACATATTTCAAAATATTTCCCTGCAGCATTCATTGATTGAAAAATTCTTTTTTCAATCGTCGCTGTATCAAATGACTGTACTGGTCTCTTTCCAACTGACTTATAAGTCCCTGTCTTTCCTTTTTTTGTATTCTCTCTTTGAGAAATACACTGTAAATTGGAAATCGCGTTATTTTGAATATTAGAATCAATGTGATCAATAACACAGCCATCTTTGATCGGTCCCATATAACACTCAAAGACTGCCCTATGACAGAGATATCCCTTTCCTCCAGCAGTAAATTTCAAGTATCCTTGACTATTAACATATCCCACGGGTTTCTTTAGTCTACAGTGTCTAACAACACCATTACGAGATATTTCATAATTAACGAGTATTGGATGTGGTCTGAATTCTTGCTCCATTTATATAATAATACTATTTGTCTAATTCATTATTTGCTTTAATTATAAATCTATTAATGTAGTCTTGAGGGGTTTTTATGATTTTGTCTTTGACAGAGTCATGGTTAGGGTTAATGATAGCGTTTTTTATTCGTTTATCATAATAACGTTTCAATTCTCTAAACCGCTTACCCCCACAATTGATACATAATTGTGATTTTCCTCTCACACCCACCCCACAATTTATGCATGGGGACGGGCCTGTCGAATTATTTCTGACACTCTGTAAGTGATATCCACAGAATTCACCTCTACACGATTTATTGCATGGGGTTACTGATCCGATCATAAGCCATTTGCAGTGATTCATTATATATAAACAAACTTTTCTATTTAAATACTTGTCTTATTTATATGAATGAAGAATTCAAGAGATTATCGGCAATCAAGCCTTGGAAAAATATTAAATTCAATCTTGATAGAACTCTCGAAGATGTACCAAAAGAGAGAATAAATAATAGAAGTCTGATTAGAAAAATACGAGATTGTGTTCAAGAGTTTAAACAGGACGGCGCATCACACACCTGGTCAACATTTAAAATCGATGGTGTTGTTGATGCTAGAATGAATGATGAAACAGCAGCTATGATACTATCACAACTTGGCAATAAACGGTATTTTCTCAGAGTGAAATTCATTATCAATTTAGAATCGGGCGAATGGGTTATAAGAGACAAGTTTGAACCAATTCTCAAAGATAGGACAACAGTCGTTGTTAGCCGTGATTCCAGACCAGGGCTGTTAACTGGAATTGATAAACCATACTATGAAAAAGCGTATCCAGAAACAGCAGTCGTTTATGGGATGTATCCGTTAAATAACCCTGACATTGGAAAACTAGCACCAATGAAACAGTCAACATCAGTGGAAAAGCCACTCAACTGTGTGGCACAAAGAGTCTTAGAACATTTTACAAATGCACTCCGTGGGAATAAATTAACCGATCTAAGACATAAAAAAATAGATGAATGGGAGCTAACAGTGAAAGAGAACGGAGCAACTATTTCCGATATAGCTAGATTGGAAAAGTCGTTGAGATTTCCGATAACCGTTTTAACGATAACTGGCGAAGTATTATACGAATCGAAATACAATAAAAACGGAGCTCCAATCAAAATTATTGATCATAACAAACACGCATGGACATCCGCGGTTACAATATTCCCGCGAGAGAGAACAGTGAAGTATATCCCAGAAGAATTCACCAAGGATGGCATTCTCACTGAAGAAAGATTATTCGATGCTATTGCTAGTTTGTGTAAAAACGACCCTGTATCAGTATGGCTACTTCATAGTTTTGAAGATGAAGAATGTCAATTCAATCAATTTGTGAAACCTAACGGTGAATTATATCGTACTGAAAGTCTACATAATAGGATGAAAAATCTAGCAATAAGTCTCAGTGAAAACGCTAGCGTTTTTAATGAAAAATCCGAAGATTACGAACAGTTACTTACAAATTGTTTTACAATTCCATCGGTTGCAGCTCATTTTGCAAGAAAGAAAAATAATTGGAAACCAACACGAAAAGAGTTTTTACAGGATGTTCAATCCAGCTGTTTGGAATATTATCATGGCGGTCTATGGAACGTTAAATACAATCGTGAAAGTATGATATCAGTTGATATCGTTGCCTGTTATCCAGGAAGTTTTCTAGGATATGGATTCGCTGGTGAGTATTTTAAACGGTTTGGACATCCCACACATGAAATGACTCGCGTTGCTATTAATGGACCACTGCCTGATTTTGATTTGACCGGTTTTGCTTGCGTAGTATCATTTGAATTCGCTGAAGGACTTCATCCGTGTTGTTATGTTTGGATTGGTAGACACATGGCTGAAAGGATGTGGTTACCAATAGTGTTATTGCGATATATGATTGATTGTAAAGTGTTAGTTTCGTTGACTGTCAGCGAAGCGATTATCTCATATCAAAAACAAACTAATGTCTGGTTACCAGAACCAGAATGTCTTGATAGTATAATCGATAAGTCTAGAAAACATATTGATGCTGACGAGGAGTACATCATTGAATGGTCAAAAAAGATATTTAATCAACGAAATAGTGAAGCAAAGGATCTTGGCCGAAGAATAATAGGTAAATTTACACAAGGTGGAAAAAAATTCAACTTTAAAAGACAATCCTCACGATTGATTATAGATGATGCCGAATACGACTTCGTTATTAAAGATGCAGTAGAGAAAAATAGATACGCAAATTGTAAAACAGCCTTCTTGTCCAATAAAACAAAGTTAGGTAGAATTGTTACTTACAGTGATGGAGAAAGCTCTGCATATCTACATTTGAGAGCTTCTATGCTGGGTTATGCATCTATCAATTTATTTGCAATGATAAATAGATTTCCTAGTATAGCAGTCAGAGTTGCAATTGATTCAATGTATGTCGATAAAAAATATATCAAAAAGATAACTAAATTTACTAATAGCGAAGAGACTTGGGGAACATGGCGAATTAAACATGAAATACAATGCGATTATTCTGAATCAGCAGACGTTGAGATTAAAAGCAGTTACCTGAAGAACGATAATTCTATCAGTGAAAAATCTATGTCTAAAGCACCACCGATATCAGATCCAATTTGTAGATATAAAACAGTTTATTTAAACGGTTGTGGTGGATCTGGAAAGACAACACGTGCGATAGAATTATATCGAGAGAGAACGTCTATGATTGTACTCACACCAACCCATAGACTAGCGAGAGAGATCAAACAACGAAATGTTGAAGCTTGCACGTATCATAGTTTTTTTCGATACAAGGGTGATGCTTGGACTCCTGAGCGAATGGGTGAGAAATTTATTCCAGCGGTTATTATTTGGGATGAAGCATGTACTGTTTCAGAAGATGTATTAAAAATGTTTCTTGATTGGTTATTGCAAAATAATACAAAAGTTATATTGTGCGGCGATCATGGTCAACCACCACCATTTGTTGGTAGAAGTCCACATAATTGGTTAAAAGGATTTGTTGATTATTACGAAGAAATTGATACTGACTATAGAGCACTCGATGAGCAGTTACGTGAGTTTAAAAAACTAATTAGATTACAACACGATAGAATTCAATGTGAAGTAGCGCGTGAAATAATTTCTGAAACACCTTTGAATGATTTTTGGGAAACATGGAAACCAAATGATTTTGTAGTAGCAAGTAGAAAGATAGTCAGAGACGCACTTCAGAAAAAGTTGTTTGAGCTACACAAGAAAAAATTCCCAACGTTTCCAGTGCCGTTGTGTTATAGACCATTGGATACACGAAAGCAGAATATTGAAGTTGAAATTCCAGGCCAGACGGAGAAACAGATTCTAGTGTTAAATGATATTGTGCTAGTTGATATAAATGCTGTAGAAGATGCATTATGCGCTGATAAATCACCATGGACGCTTGGTTATGTAACAACAATACACTCGTCACAAGGATTGACCATCACGGATACAATTGTTTGGATAGTTGATAATCGCATTGAATGGTCAAATTTAGTCTATCTCGCAGTGTCCAGAGTACGACGAATAAATCAACTACGAAGGATTGTTTTCGATGATGATTTTAATGCAAACGATGATAACACTGATATTAGCATCATTAATAAAAAAACTCTCTGGTTACAAACAGCAGGACAAAAAAAAACAACGAGAATTTGATATTGATGCTGAAGTAATAATCGCATTAAAAGAACAACAGAATAATCACTGCGCCAGTTGCAATTGTATAATGCACTGGCAGTATTCGGATAAAGACCCTCGACAATTCACCGTAGACAGAAAAAATAACAGCCTTGGTCATGTCAGAAACAATGTGATGTTGACCTGTCTTGAGTGTAATAGACGTAACGGAGCTAGTTAAGACCATGTGGCGGTAATTGAGTATCGTCCGGAATGACTTGTAGTTGTTCGCGTGTAAAACCACGCTGAGGTGCAGTTGAATCCAATCTGTAGATTGGAGGTCTACCAGTTGATCGCGTTATGGTTGAAATTTTATGCGTAGTAACACTCCATATAGGATCAGTAGCTCTTCTTTTACCGCCTTCAAGCTCTCCTGGTTCGTATAAATATCTCACAGTAACATCACCGAGAAGTGGCTGAGTGCTAACCCGCTGTGGTTGTTTGGGAATATATTCTTTTTTTATTGCAATATTTGGTTTCATATTAATAGTTCGAGTAATCTCGTTATTTAACGCTGCAACTACACTCGGTAACCTTTGGACCCATTCACGAGATCGTTTTTCTTGGATGAATTCTTTTGCATATTGATATCCAAATAACCGTTCTGCAAGAGTTCGATTAAATCGTTCTACAATTGCCTGATCACGATGTAACGCAGTATGTCCTCGTCGTATTGTAACTCTATGAGTTTTCATTGTTGATAGAACAGCACCTTGAAACTCTTTGCCAGGATCAACTTGTAATAGATTTGGCCATCTTAGAGGACCTCGTCTATAAATCCTTTCAAATGCAGAAGCGACTTCAGAAGCTGACTTTGTTTTCAATGGTTCTGCTTGTTTAAATCGACTCGCAATATCAACTACAGTTAGCGCGTATTTGTAACCATGGTCATGTGGTAAAAACAATAAATCAGCCTGATGAACTTCATTGGGTACGGTAACATCAAAATGAGAATAATTAATTTGTTTAGGCGGTGGTAGATAAATTTGCCATATAGCCTGTTTGGATAACCAATCTTTTGCAGTGGATTTTTTCACTTTTGCAGCGTTAGCGAGTTTACTGATTGCTGCTTTACCCCTCCAGTATCCTTTCGGAGAATAATAAATAGATTCCATACTATAAAAAACACTAGTGTTTTCAATTACCAGCACCTAACACTAATTTGCCTTTCATAGCTGATTTGACCAACCATGAAGCCAATTTTTCTTTGAAGGATTTATCGGGAATAGCATTTAAGGCATGAATTAATTTTACATCCGCGATATGTCTTTGTTGCAAATTATTGCTTTTATATGCAACATCATGAGCATGACATGCCTTATCAATAGCATTTATCGGATACTCACCAGGCCGGGGCTGATTTTGATCATCAAGTCTGATATCTAATCTCGTTCCGGGACCACAGTAGCTATATCCTGGAAGGTGTTTTTCTCCGGGGTATTTTGCCCATGGGGTTCCGGGGAGTTTTCCAAGTTTTGCGGCAATATCACCTCCGAGTTGCTTTTTTTTAAAATCGAAATTTTTTTGTACCACATGTTACACACTTACCAGTAAGCGCTAGTCTATTGTTTTTAGTTGTAATGGTTGTCTGATCGGTTGTATCAGTACGCTGTTTACACTTAACACAATATAGATCCATAATTTATATATAGAGTTATGAATATAATTGATTTTTCAGCGACTAAAAGAAGAGAACCGGTAAAACACCACGCAGCGCTTCCGAATTCTGTCCGTGCCATTATAATCGGACCATCTGGATCAGGCAAAACACAATTGCTGCTTAATTTGATAGTGCGATTTATGAAATGGGATAAATTATATTTAGTTGCCCCATCCGTAGATGATCAACGGTGCTATGAAGTGCTAAAAGATTTTAATGAAAATGCATCAGAACTTAAAGGTGAAAGTGTAATTGATTTTATAACAGATATTGATGATGCACCATCAGTAGAAGATCTCGATGGAGACATAAACAATCTTGTAGTGTACGATGATGTAATGTTAGATAATCAAAAGAACCCTGCTAGAATATTTTCACGAGGTAGGCATAAAAACACTGACGTGATATATGTCACTCAACGATATACTCAAATTCCAAAAGTGATTCGCGATAACTGCAATATTCTTGCTGTATTCAATGGCGTTGATACACATACGCTACGAAATATTTGGCAAACATGGTGTTCCGATATGGACTTCAATGGATTTAAAAATTACTTTAGTCATGCTCAGTCTGTCCCATATGGATTTATAACAATAAATTTACACGACCCTCGGTCACGATATCGTATTGGACTTGATCAAATATTTGGTTAAATAAATTGTATTAATCAGCAGCAGGGAGGGTGAAATGACAACATATTTGCGACCGTAGATGGCAGCAATTTGAGGGTGGTTATGACAATGTATTTGCGACAAAATCGCTAAGGCTCCATTTGTAAAATGGGGTCTTTAATTTTTTTTTGGTTAAAATATGAGATTTCGTAGGAAGGTTCCATTTGGCATTCTGAGGCTTTAATCAATTTTGTCGCAAAAATTTGTAGGATTCACCCTCCCTGACGTAGATGGCAGCAATTTGAGGGTGGTTATGACAATGTATTTGCGACAAAATCGCTAAGGCTACATTTGTAAAATGGGGCCTTTAATTTTTTTTTGGTTAAAATATGAGATTTCGTAGGAAGGCTCCATTTGGCATTCTGAGGCTTTAATCGATTTTGTCGCAAAAATTTGTAGGGTTCACCCTCCCTGCTGCTTCTCTGTCAATTATTACCTTAAGTGCTAAAGAAATAGGTAAGTTATCATCAGAATTATAATTTAAAGAAAGAAGTCTAATATTGTCAATACAGTAAAATTTACTTGATTTTGTATTATACAATTTTGTCGAGCTAACGTTAGAGTGATCTACATCGCAAAATTGATTACACAGTGAATTCATTGTTTTCGTTAGTGCAGCTGTAACATGAAGGTACGTAAAATGTTTATATTCTGTACATTATTATATTTCATGTTTTGTATGTTTCTTTCAATGGTCGTTTTATATGAAATAAACAAATATGGTAGGGTGCTATCCTAATCCCAGATTTATTAAATTAGACACTGTGTAATCATAATTTTGAAACTGATCTTGTATCTGGTCTACTATTTTTAATAGTAACCATGTGTTCACATGTGTGAATCTAATTACTAACTATCCATATACCGTAAACATTTTACCAGCAATAAATATTAAATGACATAAATGCACACACCAGCTCCCAACTGAGCAGACATCACAAAAAATAATGGCAATGAATTGGTGTTATATGAAGTCTTGTGTAGCTGTCACACTCGCTTGACGACCTAGTGATTAATTCTCACATATATGGAAATTCGTTCCAGATACCTATCCATGTTCTGTTCGGTATATATTAATAATTATTTGTAAAAGAAATTCTATATACCTTGGTCTCTTTAATAGGAATCTGGAAAGAATTAATGACTATTTAGAGAAGAATGTTAATGAATCCCGCAAAGTGTGCATAGTCATTAACGTTTCAGAAATTAGTTAGGAAATAACGTTTGGATTATGTTTTGTTTACCAAACGCAGATGTGACAAACCTTACAGGATCTGCAAAAATACAAAATTTGGTTTAAAACGGACATTATTAGCTATTATTCCACATGTTACGATGTCGTTCCAGATCAAGGGTAATGCCGATATTGTTGTGTGCCTACTCTAGAACGGACCGAGTACGATACGGGTACATTTCTTAATTGGCTATTATTTGGCCGAATCTGTAACGAACAGACTTTGTTCTGGGCCGACACCTTTATGGATAGACATCCTTACGGGCCGTGATCTGCTACCATTTAAACTATATTTCATTTACAATCTACATTGCTCCATGATCATTATAACGCTGAAAGGTACATGCTATTATTAACATATACTAATAATATTTGACAAAGTGTTACTTTTTTAGTACACCTATACTAGTATTTAAGTATACTTTTTATATTTAAAATTATGTACTTGAATGTATTTGTGTATAACTGAGGATTTTGCAATATGATTTATCACCCAGAGGACTGATTGTCATATGTATTATAACATCCAGCTGTGGCTTTTACCCGATATTATTGTCTCAGTAACTTTTTCACCATATATAAAAGTTGTTATGCTTCAATTAAGATTACATGGAATGAAAACCAGACAAGTACCAATGTATGAGCTGCAAAATCATCGTTATGGGACGAGTTGAATTGAAGTGGTATGATTTGAAGCTAGAGTGGGGGAAGTTGTCACAAATGCATTAATTTTATGAGTTAAGCTAAATGGAAGTGGGGACAAATTTGAGTAATGTGGGGTGCGTTTGTGAGGGTTAGATGACTATAAGCAGTTGCGAGTACATAAATGCAAGAAATAATGTGTTATGAGTGAACAAAATATTACAAAGCAATAATAGTATATAAATTGGACTTACCAATACTACGAATCGGAATTTTTCTATATATGCACTCAGTAATTTACAAAGTTCTGCTATACAAATCTAAGAATGTTACTTGATTCAGTATCATTGGAACATTTGATGCAGAAGAAACTTAACCAAATATTGCAGTCCAACTGCATAATTCATACACATGTATTTATACTCAGTGCCGATCCTTAAATTGTTTGAGAATATCCAGCTGCATATATCCAAGAACGATCCTTGAATGACAAACGCTAGAATAAGCGAATGAAAACTTTTAAAATACCCTTTCACCTCCTTTTACAACAAAGTAACCAATGAGTAGCGAGCTTATTGCACGTGCTAATGATTACTCAATATTACATAAGCCACAGCTGGCCCTAATCCTACCAATAGTTAAACATCCGGTAAGAGTACATTTCCCGGCAGACCCAAATCCGGAAATTAACCTATGCCAATTTATAAATTACAGACTACGTAAAATTAAAAATGCCTGAAAAAACTACAACTAATACTACTGTATGTATGTATGTATGTATGTATGTATGTATGTATGTATGTATGTATGTATGTATGTATGTATGTATGTATGTATGTATGTATGTATGTATGTATGTATGTATGTATGTATGTATGTATGTATGCATTCTTGTATGTATGTATGTATGTATGTATGTATGTATGTATGTATGTATGTATGTATGTATGTATGTATGTATGTATGTATGTATGTATGTATGTATGTATGTATGTATGTATGTATGTATGTATGTATGTATGTATGTATGTATGAATATTACTTTTTCCAACAAATTAAATACCGTATTTCGGGCAAACCATAAATTTGTAAAAATCCAAAATCGGTGCATATTCGCTATTTAGGCGATGTCACTAGATACCTATATTGAACAAGCATGTTATTTTTTTATATTAAGAAACTAAACGCATTTATTATGTATGCTATCCATACAAATCACTAATTAGACTTTAAAATTAGCTTTTATTAGAACATTATTCGGCGTTTTCCGTAAAAACTCGAAAGTTTATTCTTGCCAAAGATTTGACGTACATTTATCTCTTGTATTCATCCTTGCCATTCAAGTGTTTATTTTCAAGGAAAGCCAGTATTGATCCCTTTTTACCTGTTTTAAAGGGAATTTTAAAAAAAATTCTAAAGAGTGAAACTGTTTTATGACGACAAGATCTAGTGCGTCGCGCACGCATATCGACAAAAAGCTGGAGAGTAAATTAAGTTTCATTCATTTTATGTAAATGTTCCCTGTCCATATATTACCAATGCTTTTTGTCGACAACAAGAAGCATATACTTAGTGCTGTGGGTTGAATGTATGTCATTTCAGGTTGGCGTCCTCTATAGGAGCGAATTCACAAAACATGGGTTTTAAATACCGTTTA
>JAEAOA010001225.1:0-35663 GCA_016746295.1 Potamilus streckersoni
CAATTATTTGATTTTTTAAATCATCGTTATAAAAAGTATTGATGCTGGAAAGTAAATTTTTAAGATTATTAAACACGTGTTCGTGTTCAGATTTAATCGGTCTTGATAATGAGTTAATTTGCTCAAAATAAAGTGTCGATATTCTTGCTAAACCCCTCCTACTTTGAATAAAACTTATAAAATAAGTATTATGCATATAATTACGATAAGCTGGTGCAGTGCTCTCCATAAATGGAACTTTGTTTCTATATCCTGGAAGTTGTATAAATTTCTTAACATCTAAGTTGAAGTCGGATCGATGTAGTTCTGGTGGAACTTGATAATCTGGCGCGACTTCCGGCAAACCAAATACTGATCTAATCGAACTTTGATAAATATCTACAGCATAGACAGGAGAATTTATTTCAATTACTGATGATAATATTGGTTCGTAAACAATAATTGCTATTTTAGAATCTTTCCTGGTTAAAGACTTAATTTTGCGCTGGAATTCCTCATTAATTTGCTCTATTTGATAACTACCAGTTGGAATACTAACAACTTGCCAATCGGGAGTTCCATCAGATTTATTTTTATTTGCGAATACTAATGAATTATTTTGTTGTTGTCTACCAAATGATTTTGATCTAATATTAGGCCAGCTATAATAAACACGTAACTGAGTTAATGCTATTATCTTTTACTGGAATTGCAGTTGGAAAGTTAACGCTAAATTCAGGATTGGTCGAACTTATTGATATCATAGTAATTTTTGAAGGAGTTGTATTAGCGACGATCTGCTGTAATAACTCTCTCGACTCAATATCTGAACGATGTTCAGACGCTGACTTTATTGTTATTATTATTGTTTAATTCTGCATTTATTTTGTCAGCAGAATCACTAACAATTTTAAATGCTTCATTGTAGGTTTTAAATATAGTTACGAACTCCTCGTCAGATATTTTACCATCACTGAGATACGTGGAAATATATCCAGATAGTTTAGAGTATGTTGCTGTTGCTGTGTGTAATTTTATCATATACTTGCGCAATTTATCATTCGCACATGTAGCTATCTTTTTAGCAATAATATTAAAAATACCCGCTATAGATAGTTGTTGAAGTTGAAACAATAATTGTTATAATTGCTGGAGCTGTCATTGTTAATGTTTAAAATATTAAACCGGATCCAGCAACAATAGCAGAAAGTGAATACACAATCATATCAAAAACGACCATACGTCTACGATATTTTTTTACTTTTATTGTATAATGTTCGATGGTATTTTTTAGTTTGGTCAGGCATTCACACGCTTGATTATATCTATAACGTTGAACGTCGATAGATGACGTAGTTATTTGATCCATTATACTATGATGTTAAGTAGTTAATTGAGCTACAAATTCCAAACACCACAAGTAATTAGCTGTGGCCATATATTTATAAAACGATTCCAGCGTAAATGTTACTTCAGAATCTTTATCTAATACTACAGATATAGTTCTAGAAATATTACCAGTTGATAGATGGTTAGCGTATATTATAAAATCTACACCGCTAAATACAGATATCCTATAAACACCAGCAATTTTTGCTGTATATATAATGGCTTTATTTTCTGGTGTCCATTTACCAGACCCAGAAGCAACAGTATACACAATATTTCTTATCTGTTCGTGAGGAATTTTAATTAGGTCTATTTTTTTAACAATATCAGGAATTCCTACAATAATATCATTAAGTTTTGTATTAATATCAGTAAGGTTTATATTAACATTTGGTGGATTTCCCAAAAAAAAATCGTCATTAATTTTGTTTATGTTTCCGCGAAAACCGGTAAATTTAGTTTTGAGATCATCGACGTATTTTTTGTTGAAGCATCATTATATATAGTTGGATTTCGAAGATCTGTAATTTTATTTTTGTTCATAGTAACCTCTCCACTAAAAACACCGCCAGCTTTTTTGACATAATCATTAAATGATTTACCGGAATCCTGTATTTTATCCCGATCAATAAAAGTTACGATATTATCAACTGCATTATGAATTCGTGTAAGTACATCTGACAGTTGTACTTTACTCGTCTTTAATCGTCCTTGCTTATCCTGAAAAATAACCACTTCATTTGGATCCACACTTGCATATTTAATAAATAATCAGTCTCATTTCTAAGTTGATCGAGGGTTGCATATTTAGATAAATCACCTAGTTGCTGAGCTTTACCACGAGCAGATCTTCCGTAAATATCTACCAATATATTTACTGATGTCTGTTTAAATGTGACATCATGGTATATTGATGCACGACTTTATGAGGTGGTTTTCCTTGCGGTGCCATGGATATAGCATCAAGTACACTAAGTACTTCTCGACCACATATTGGTGGATCGGTTAATGTTTGTGTAGGTAACGTTGAATACGAGATTGGTGCTGTATTATTACTGACATAATGAATAAATTCTTTTGGTGGCGCTAATCCATATGAATCAAAATAAATAATTCCACGTGGATCAATTGCATACGCCACCCAATGGGTACCTGGGCCAGAGCTTTTATCGAGATTTATAATACCTGTTTCAGTATTGTTTGGTTGTTTTGGTAATTGATTGCGCATGAAAACACCTCTAAAGTTTTTTATTTTTAATTTTTTAACAGCATCGAGTAAATCAAAATTAGATATAGGCGAGATTAGTAAACTGTCCCTGAAAGTCTTAGACCTTTTCCGTACCACGAAGGCGGGGTCCCTGGTAATCTGAGACCTTTTCCCTTTTTTAGATGTTCGTTTTATTCCCTATCTGGTCGCTTTCTTTAATGCCATTCCAGAGGCTGTTCCAACAGCGCCTAATGCAGCGGCTTTTGCAACAGCTGGGGCTGCAGCGGCTATTATTGCTGTTATAGCTGCGAGAAGGGCAAATATACCACCGGTTTTAAAAGTGTCCTTAATAGCTGCCGCAGAAAGATCAAGTTTGACACCTTTATTTGTTTTTTTGTTGCTTTATTAAAGTTTGTGAATTGACGATCAGTTGACGATACTTTTTTTGAACCACTCATGTGTTCCTTTTTTAATGATATTGTTATTCCACAATTATTATTTGATGCTGATTGCAGTCATTTGAACTGGCCAGGAGTCAGGGTAACATTAACGTGATTATATGACATTTATAATAATGATAAATGATCTAATTACACATTTTCTACTGGAGCATCAACGACTCTCATTCGTCCACCAACACCTTCTATGAGCATTGATTTATCGCTAAGTATAATAGCAATTGCTTTGTAATTATCAATAGCTCCTCTATTAACACTAGCTCGAAAATGTATATCGACTACTGATTGTCTGGTCAAATCTAAATGTTCGAGCTAAAAGTAATAAATAGAATATAAACTTGTAAAATCTAATTGTGATATTTGTAATCCAGTATCAACATTTTGATCACGGCCCATGAACGACATAAGACGATGATATTCCTCGTGCTACATGATTTTGATCAAAATTAAGTAATATATCCTCGGGTGGTTCTTGATGTCTATTTATCCTTAACGAAATCTCAGAAACACCGAGTTTATCAAATATCATAATACTATGCGTTTGATCATTTACTCGTGCAGAATTTTGTAATGAAATAAATATATGTCTTGGTGTAGAAACACCTTGTTGAGAGGCTATCCGCCATGTAAATAAACCGTTAATATTACTCTGGATAGCATCTGTAGTCATTGTCAGCCATGCTAGCATTGATTTACCACCTTGATTCATAAAAGATAATAATCGTTGTTCTTCATGTATTGATGGGGTCATTACTGACATCCAGAGACTAAGTTTTGTAAGAATTACCATACCAGCATCACCGGCGGGGCTCCATATTGCATCATCATCTGCAGCCTTTCGTACTAGTACAACTGTATGTTTGGCTCCGAAAATGACTTTTCTGACATTTCTACAAAATCCAAAGATGTGTGATAGTGGAAATGCACATGAAAATATTCCTCTATTTCCTTTTAACATCGCTCGAATGTGATCTAAATCCTAAGTTGAAACCTGGATCTACATTAATAATCATTCTCTCTACATCTACTGGGGCGTTTCTAGCATAATTCTGTGGTCGTCCTATTTAATATTGTTGATATTCTGGAGAATCATAAGTATCTTTTACAAACAACATTGAAGGACCAGCTGATCTTGAATAATCTTCGCTGTATCTTGCAAGACCAAGTATGGTTGTAGCTACGTCAACATCTTTTTTAACTGATTCAATATTTTTCCGTCAATCATGTACGTAGCGCTATCAAACAACGCCATTATACCATTATTAACAAAACCAACACTAACTTCGGCTGCATATTCAGTATTTTCGGTTTTTAATATTTCACCTTCGACTTCACTAAAAGCTTCTGAGGGCAGAAAATATCTACTTGTATCATGAACCTGAAGTTCAAAAATTCTTCCTCGTTGATTTGGAATTCGTGCTTCATGAGAATAATGCTGATAATCGTGTATAGACTCATCTTTGAGAACTGGTGCGTCCATTTCAAACGCGGGGTCACTCATACGCTTGAACATATTTATTATAATTATTATCGTCTAAAACGAAGATCACTTCGGGAAGTGAGACCACTTCCTGCTATCAGACTATCGGTTATATTTTTTTCTTTTTCCGACACTGGGACATCAACTAACTCCGCTAGTTTTTGATTAGCGGCTTGATTTATTATTTTACTTACACTTGCGGGCATCACTTCAGTACTGGGTAATTTCACCGACTAAGATCGGACAGGTTGTGGTCTGTGTATTAATCGTGTTAGTCTATCTTTAATCGCTGAGAATGCTTTACTGGCAATGTTACCAGCAACACCTATACTTTTTTCACGAACAACATCAATAGCTTTCATACCCAGCTGCTTTGCAATTTGTATTGCTTTTGGGGCAAACCCTGAACAATATCTCCTAACCCATCTCCGTAGGTTGCCCTGTAAATCGGTATTCGAGAATTAATTTCCCTGATCATGGTTGGTCCACGTTGAGCATTGTGTATTATCATTTTATTATTAATTAACTTTATCACTAATTGCATCTAATCTCTGTGACTTAGTCATTGTGACTTAGTCACTATAATAGTCATCGGCAATTTGATTAATGAGAGACTGATACACATCAATATCCATAATACCGCCACTAAATAATCTTTTACAAATATCTGCTGCTTCGTTAATGATTTCTGGGGAATTATTACCAGCTCGTTTTCCTCCAATCAGAATTTCTAGTCGTTCAACATCAGCAAGGACGCTGTTAGGACACGGAGTAATAAGACCACTTCCGAAAGAGGTATCCGACTCCGAACCTTCTTCATTTTTTATTTGGGTTGGTTGTGACTTTGGAGATTGTGACAAAAATTTTTGTTGTTGTGTAAACTGTAATATTTGTTGTATTGATGGCGGTGATGATTGTCGTTGTTGTTCTAGTTGTTTTGGTGTTTGTTGTTGCTTTGATGGCTTTGGAGTTTGTGGTAACTGATGTGGTGGTGTTTGTTGTTGCTTTGGTGGTTTTTGTATAAAGTTAATATACTGTATATACTGTATATAATTAGGATCACTATTTCTGGCCTGATTAACGTTATAGCGTATACGGAATATCCATCTGTTCCAAGTATCATGACTTACAAATTTATCAGCATATTCAGGTTTTAAAAACGTTTTTCTATTACTGAAACTTTCCACAGCAAACGAAGCCAAATCTTCTATGTTTTTAGCGCTTTTAATATCAGCAATAGCATCTACACCAAATTTATAACTTGTGTTAGATAGATCACCTATTTCAGCACGAGCTTGCTCTGCATCTTCAGGCATATCTGGGACTGGCATTGCATCAGCTATTTCGAATGGAAGTTTTTCGAGAATTTTTTTTGTTTTTTTTAGTTCCTTTTTCTATTTTCTGAATTGCTTTAGCTGTTCGATCTAACACAGGTTGAATATCTTTAGTGGTATCTGTTATCGGTTTAAATAATTGTTTTGTATCCTCTGCAAATTCAACTTGACTTTCCTGACGTTGTTGCAATTGTTGTTTGACAGCATCACGGATAGGTAAATATTTTTCAATTGCCTCTAAACGCTGACGAGCAATTTTTGTTGAGTGAGATTCATTAATATTCATTATTTATTATATATATTTTTAATTTTATATGTATATATATATATATATATATATATATATATATATATATATATATATATATATATATATATATATATATATATTGTCTGATTTATATATTTTATATTTTTATATTTCTGATAAATATATTCATTATTTATTATATACATTTGTCTGATTTTTGTCAAAAATAATCAGTAGCGATCCTAGCGATTACCCTTCATTGGAACCCCCTGATAGCCTGTGTGTCTTTTATGAAGTCCTAACATGTTCGTCTCTCTTATGACTTATTATGCGGCACTTCATAATACTGTTTCTTTTGGCTAGCATTCCTTTCTGAAATGTGTTATTTTGGGGGGTTATCCATGGGGCAGAGAGCTCAAGGCATGCTACTGATTATTTTAGGGGCGACGCATTGCATTGCGGTTTCGATAAATAAAACCCTTTGAAAACCCTGTGGGTACACAAAAATGTACTCACGTGGCTGAGACAGTGAGATATTTATCGAAACCTGAGGCGTGCCCTGCCCCCAATTATATATATATATATATATATATATATATATATATATATATATATATATATATATATATATATATATATATATATATATATATATATAAATAAGGCATCCCCGGGACCAAATCCATTTCGGCGAAATCTGGAATCGAACCACAAATGTCTAGATTTAGAGTCCAACGATGTACCTCTACACCATGCTGCGTTCGATGAATATGACAGTTTTAATTATTACTATATTATGTAATGGTTTTACAAATATAATTTTATTAAGATAGTTAGCCATTTATGTGTATGAATCTTAATAAAATATATAAATAAAATTACAAGCATTTATAAATTTATGTGTATGAATCTTACTAAAATATATAAATAAAATTACAAGCATAAAAATGGGAAATAACCCATACCGGAAGTCGATTAACGTGTTTGAATAACCCAGATGTGTATGCAACGAGAGAGTGTAATTCATTAAATTGTAGTACTGTTTGTGCAGTCTGCAGCTAAAATACATCAGTCGGCTATATGAATTATATTGAAAATAACACAGGTCATGGATCGATAAGCACAAGTAAGTCTTGGCTTGTTTATAAAGGTAACTGTTTAAACCTGTCTGCTTCAAGCTATTTAATTCACCAGACCAATGCAGCACGCTTTGCGGTAGATTACGATATCTGTCTAAAGTTACCACACTATACAAAAAGGATTCAATAACGTCTGTATACATAGGTAATATTACGTCATGCAAAGTCAGTAGGTATATATACAACCGGCAGGGGAACTAAACGTATGTTTGGTTTCTAAACAGACAGCCAAATAAACACTTAGAAAATCTACAGATTTCTGAAACATTTACAGATTTTAACATAAATGATAATTTATTTTAATTTTTGTTTGTTAGCCTAATAATATTAATATTTTATTTTGTTTTTATGCCTAATTTCAATTTTTTTTATAAATAATTCATGCAAACATATGACTCGATTTTACAAAATCTGTAGATTTCTGAATGAAGTCGTGCAAACATATGACTCATTTTTAAAATATCTACATATTTCCGAAATAATTCATGCAAACATATGACTCATTTTTACAAAATCTACATATTTCTGAAAGAAGTCGTGCAAACATATGACTCGATTTTACAAAATCTATAGATTTCTGAAATAAATCATAAATTTTCTCACATTTACAGATTTTAATATAAATAATTTATTTAATTTTTATTTGTTAGCGTAAATAATATCAGTTTTATTTTAATTTGTGTTTGTTAGCGTAATAATAATGATATTTTATTTTGTTTTTAGACCTAATTTCAGATTTTATTTATAAATAAATCATGTGAATCTTAAAAAATCTATAGATTTCTGAAATAATTCATGCAAATATATGACTCAATTTTACAAAATCTACAGATTTCTGAAAGAATATGACTTTTATTATCTTTAGTTAAGTCAATTTAATACTATTTTTTATTTTAAATAAATAAATGTATATAAAATGAATAATGAAAACATTATTGATATTATTTCTGATATTAAAAAATTAAAACATAAAGGAATTCAGATATCTAATAATCTTGACACTGAAAAAATCATGTATAAGTTTGAATTGTTGCAGGAAAAAAATTCAAAATAAATTCACATTACCATCTGATTATAGGTTTATCAAATATATTTATGTTAGAATCTTTAGCTGTCGTGGATGAAAAACACATAAAGCTATTCATACCTCTTGCACGCTCAATCGAAAAGATCAAAAATGCACTGTCTCACGAATACGAAATTAAAAAACGCACAGACGGCCGAATAATGCAACTGAGAAAGCTTATGCTTTTTGATTCTGCGATAAACGACACTAAAAGTGAAGACAGTAATAGTCAGGAAATATAATTGTAGCTAAGCAGGACCCTTGGCAAGATTGATAGTCAAATTTTATATAAAAAAATGATATTTTTCTGAGTAAGGGTACACAATTATGCATATTCAAATATAATCCTTTGGTCATACTTTATTGAATATGCAGACTTGTATATATGATCAGCCACAAGTTTTATTGAAGGCACACAAATATCAAAATATCTGGCAGCTGCTTGCATAGAATTAAAAACTATTTTTTCACCAGTATTTGTGTTAGTAGAAATAACTGTCTTAGGAGTCTTAGGATAAATACCAGTATTTCCTACCTTACAATTTTGACTTTGTGTAATTGATTCTAAGTTATGTAATTGGTTATTTGGGGGATTTCCATCTAAATGATGTACAACAAGTCCATCTTTAACAATCCCAAAATGACATTCGATTATAAATTTATGACAACAATAATTTTTTTTCCCACCAATACTAAATATAAAATAACCATTATTATTAAGATTACCGAGTGGTTTCTTTAGTCTACAGTGTCTAATAACACCATCTCTGGATGCCTCGTAATTCGTATATATTGGATGTCTCACAAATACTTTTTGCTCCATTTGTATATAATATTTATTTGTTTAAATCATTATTTTTGAAATCTGGTTAGATAATCATTTTCTGTCTTTATAGGAGATTTACCTGTCGATGTATCTTTTATTGTCATAATATCGTTTAAGTTCCCTATATTTTTTACCCCGCAGTTTTCACATAATAGTGTGCTACCTCGAACTCCAATACCACATTGAATACATGGTTTTGGTCCAGTACTTCCATGTCTGATACTCTGCATATGGTAACCGCAGTATTTGTTTACGCATGAATTATTACAATAAGAAATATGTCCAATTTTTAACCAAACACATTTATTTTCTGTTTGAATCATTATACATATACTAAATTTCAATTTGAATATTTGTCTTAATTATAATAATGAAAGAATTATCAACAATTGAACCATCTGCTACTAGATTTGATCTTGCCAGACTTTTAGGATATAAATTTAGTGTTTCGATGAAAGATCTAGCTTCAATAAATGTAGATATAACTAATCGTATCTGTGAGGCCAAGATGGAATTTCGAGAAGATGGTGCTGTGCATGTTTGGTCAACTTTTAGAGTTGAAAACGTTATTAATGTGATGAACGACAAACGAGCAGAAGTAATTATTAACCACCTTGATAATCAAAAATATCTTATTTTAATAAAATTTATTGTGAAGACAGACGATAATATTTGGATATTTCGTGACAAGAGAACTTTTATTCATATACAGTCTGGAAATAATAAAATGATATTATTAAGTAACAAATCCAAACCTGGAATACTGACAGGTATTGATAGACCGTATTTTGAGCGAGGGTATCCAGTTACTGCTGTGGTATATGGATTGTTTTTACTGAATGATAAACCTAATATTGAAGATCTCAAACCGATGAAACTGTCAGAGTGAAAAATAAATTGCGTGGCTGAACGCATTACTGAACATTTTACAAATGCGATACGTGGTAATGGCTTAACAGATTTAAGACGTAACAAATATGTGAATGGGGAGAGACCGTTACAAATTCGGCTGCATCTATTAAGAATGTTGTTAAGCTAGAACAGTTATTAAGATTTCCAATAACAGTAAAAACACTAACAGGAGAGATAATATACAAACCAAAATATATAAGAAATGGAAGCCCTATAACGATTATTGATCATAATGTACTTGCATGGACTGATGCAGTAACTGTATTTCCACGAGACAGAATGATTAAATTTTATAATGGTCATATATTCGATTTTATTAAAAATATCAGTAAAAATGATCCTGTATCTATTTGGTTATTTCAGAGTTCGGAACACGATTGTCATGATCAATTTGTACGACCGACTGGTGATATTTATCGTACAGAATCTGTTTATGAAGAAATGAGAAATCTTGAACTAAAATATACTTCTGACGAGGTCAAAGTTAGACAACTACTGAATAATTGTTTTACCGTACCAGCGGTAGCGGCTCATTTCGCTCAGGAAAAAATTCATGGAAACCTACAAGATCAGAATTTATTGAGGATATACAAAAAAGTTGTATAGAATATGGACACGATGGATTATGGAATACTAAATACGAGTATGATGATGTTATATCAGTCGATATGGTTGCATGTTACCCTGGAAGTTTTCATGGATATGATGAGTGTTCTAAATATTTTAACAGATTCGGACACCCCACACATGACACGACCAGAGTTTCAATAAATGGACCCTTACCAGATTTTGACCTAACAGGATTTGCATATGTAGAATCATTCGAGTTCGCAAAAGAACTCCATCCTATTACTTATGTTTGGTTTGGTAAACACCTTTCAGAAAAATGTTGGGCTCCAATAGTATTATTAAGATATATGCTTGATGTTGGAATATTAATATCGTTAAAGGTTAATTAAGCGATTATATCCTATAGTGCACAAAAGCAAGTTTGGTTACCAGAACCTGATAGATTTAATATTGATAATGCCAGGAAATAATTTCCTGGTCTTGCCGAAGATGACATTAAAATTACTAATAATATACGTAAATGTAGAGATGAACATGATGAGAAGCGTGCAAAAGATCTTGGTAGAGAGATAATTGGTAAATTTACTCAGGGTAGTTCATACGGTCATAAACGACACTGTACAAGATTGATTATGGACGATACTGAGTTAGATGTTATAATTATTGATACAACGGAGAAAAACACATTTATAAGCCGAAGTAATGCTTATTTATCGGATGGGACCAAATTAGGTACCATTGTTAGCTATATTGAGGGAGATTCACCGCAGTTTACTCATTTATGATCTTCAATGCTATCCTATGTTTCTATGAATCTACTGTCTATGATAAATAGATTTCCTTGTTACGCTGTTAGAGTTGCTACGGATTCATTTTATATAAACAAAAATATAAGGATTTATTAAATCCGCTACTTGGTAATAGTGAGTGGGGAACATGGAGGATAAAGCAAGAAAATATACTTAGTTATTCTGAATTTTCTGACGTTGAAATTAAGGAAATATATTAAAGAAATTATAATCAAATATTAGAATCATTTGCACCATATGTGTTTGATCCTGTGGCTAGACATAAGACCGTTTATCTTAATGGGTGTGGAGGGTCAGGTAAAACAACTCGTGTGATTAAATTATTTATGAACAACAATTCAGATAGGATCGTTTTGACACCTACAGATAAACTAGCCAGAGAGATAAAAGAACGAGGTGTAAAACATGCACCTATCATACTTTTTTTAGATGGTGTGCAGATACGTGGACTCCTGAGCGAATGGGTGAGAAATATATACCTAAGTATATTATATGGGAAGAAATATGTACGGTGTCGTTAGAAACACTAAAAATATTCCTTGAATGGTTATTAACAAAAGATACTGCTGTGATTATGTGTGGTGATCATGGTCAACCACCACCTTTTGTTGGACAGTCTCCACATGAATGGCTAAAGAATAATATAGATTATTATGAAAAAATATATGATGATCATAGAGCTATTGATGAACCACTGAAAGAACTTAAAAGATTAATCATACTACAGCCAGATAATATACAATGTGAAATAATGCGTGAGATAATTCCAGAAACTACCATGAATGATTTTTGGGCTTTATGGAGACCCACTGATTTGATAGTCACAAGTAGAAAGATAGTTCGTGATGAATTGCAGAAGAAATTATTTACGCTACATAAAGAAAAAATTTCACATCTACCTGTACCATTATGTTATCGTCCATCAGATACTCGACGACAGAATATTGATGTTGAAATTCCTGGTGGAGGTACTGAAAGTATCCGAGTACAAAATCTAGTATTGAATGCTATTATTTTGATAGATATCAATTCTGTTGAGAGCGCATTGAGTATAGATAAATCACCGTGGACGTTAGTATACGCTATAACGATTCATTCGTCACAGGGATTAACTATCTCTGATACAAATATCTGGATTGTAGATGACCGGATCGAGTGGTCAAATTTAGTATATCTCGCAGTATCTCGCGTCAGAAGAATAACTCTAGTACATAGAATTGTCATAGATTATGTGATAACTGAGGAGATTACTAATGACGCTGATGTAATAAATAAAAGATTAGTGTCTTATAAACAATGTGACAAAAAAGATAAACGTGACTTTGATATTGATACTGAATTTATTATAAAACTAAAACAACTACAGAATAATCACTGTGCAAGTTGTAACACAATAATGTTATGGCAATATTCGAATAATAATCCAAGACAATTTACCGTAGACAGAATAAATAGTGATCTTGGTCACACACGTGAAAATGTGATGCTGACCTGTCTTGAATGTAATCGACGTCGGGGCGCTGGACGCCTTGGTGCTAATTTACATAAGTGAACGCGGTGGTAATTGTGTATCCGCAGGAATTATTTGTAATTGTTCACGCACAAATCCACGCTGAGGGGCAGTAGAATCTAGTCTGTATATGGGTGGTCTTCCAGTAGATCTAACCAAGCTAGAAATTGTATGTGTGGTCACACTCCAAATAGGGTCAGTACCTCGTCTTTTGCCACCCTCCAACTCCCCTGGTTCATATCAATATCTCACAATCACATTACCTAATACTGGTTGTTGACCTCGTTGTCCGTATTTATAGCTACGTGGTATATATTTTTTTGTTATTGCATTAGAAGGTTTCATGGACGTTGCACGAGTAATTTTATTATTTAACGCAGATATCACACTTGGTAACCTTGCAACCCATTCACGAGATCTCTCACCGGACTTAAAATCAGCAGATATTTCCTTCGCATATTGATATCCAAAGAACCGCTCAGCAAGTGTTCGATTAAATCGTTCAACGACTGCTTGATCACGATGAATTTCAGTATACCCTCGTCTGATTTTGACATTATGCTTTTTCATCAAAGATATTACTGCACCAAGAAATTCTTTGCCAGGATCTACTTGTAATAACTGTGGCCATTGTAGACCACCACGTTGATAAATTCGCTCAAACGCAGATGCAACTTCAAATGATGTTTTTGTTAATAATGGCTCAGCTTCTTTATATCTACTTGCAATATCAGCAACAGTCAATGCGTATATGTACGTGCGTGACTTTCGTCCACGTGTTGTAATAGTATCATGTGGTAAAACAAAACATCTGCTTGATGAACTTCGTTAGGAACACTGACATCAAAATGTGCATATTGAATTGTTTTTGGTGGTGGTAGATAAATTTGCTATATTGCCTGTCGTGCTAACCACGCTGCAGCAACAGAATGTGAAACTTTTGCTGCTTTAGCAAGTTTAGTGATCGCTGCTTTACCCCTCCAATACCATCTAGGACTATAATAAATAGATTCCATTATAATAATTATATAATTATTTACTAGCCCTTAACATTATTTTACTTTTCATAGCGGACTTTATTAGAAAACTAGCGAG
Organism: Potamilus streckersoni; assembly: GCA_016746295.1. Lineage (NCBI taxonomy): Eukaryota > Metazoa > Mollusca > Bivalvia > Unionida > Unionidae > Potamilus > Potamilus streckersoni. The sequence goes on from JAEAOA010001225.1 coordinate 14,025, forward strand.
TTTCTCTCTAACAGATTTATTGGGTATAGAATTTAATGCATGAATCAGTTTTACATCTGCAAGATGCCGTTGTTGCAAATCTTTACTTTTATAAGCAACGTCGTGAATGTGACATGCTTGATCAATTGTATTTACTGGATACTCTCCTGGTCTTGGTTGATCTTGATCAGCAAGTCGGATATCAAGTAGAGTTCCAGGACCACAATAATTATATCCTGGGAGGTGTTTTTCACCGATATATTTAGCCAATGGTAACCCGGGTAATTTTCCTAATCTTGCGGCTATATCTCCACCTTTCTTTGTTGTCTCTGAGATAAATTTATATTTTTGTGTACCACATTTTACACATTTACCTGTTAATGCATGTCGTTTATTTTTTGTTATTATTGTTGTCAATCCAACGGTAGGTGTAGATGATCTACATCGAAAACAATTTAGATTCATGTTATTAATAATATGGATACAATAATTGATTTTTCGGCGACACGAAAACAAGAACCAGTAAAGCACCATCCAGCATTACCAAATTCAATAAGAATGATTATAATAGGTCCATCTGGATCGGGTAAAACACAATTATTATTAAATTTAATAATGAGATGGATGAGATGGAACAAACTATATTTAATAGCACCAACTGTGGATGATCAGCATTGTTACGAAGTACTTAAAGATTTTAATGAAAAAGCAAAATCTGTTAATAAAGACGGTGAAGATATTATTGACTTTATCAAAGATATAGATGAAGCCCCGTCCGTAGATGATTTGGATGGATTCTTTAATAATCTCGTAGTATATGATGATGTGATGTTGGACAAACAATCTAATCCAGCTAGATTTTTTTCTCGAGGTCGTCACAAAAATACAGACGTGATTTATGTTACTCAAAGATATACACAGATACCTAAAGTGATCAGAGAAAACTGTAATATATTGGTTGTGTTTAATGGAGTAGATAATTATACCCTACGAAATATTTATTATACTTGGTGTTTAGGGGATATGAATATGATTAAATTAAAAAAAATTTCTTTTCTAAAGCACAATCAGTTCCTTTTAGATTTATAACGATCAATTTACATGATCCTAGATCCAGATATCGTATAGGTCTGGATAAAATATTTGGTTAGTTCCCCTTGACTATCTGTTAATGAACTGTATGTCTGTTTAAAAACCCAAATCTATTGTTAAAAGTCCGGATATTAATGCCCTGACATAGTCGGGAGCAGCAGGGAGGGTGAACCTCTACAAAATGTTGCTCGAGTTTTTAACGTAAAAAATAGTTCAATAAAATCAGGGTAAAAAAAGTCAATAATAGTATAACAAAACTGAGCTAACCTCATGCGGTTTATAACCGTCCGTACGGTAATATAAAAGTTAGAGATTTGGTTTAGGGTCATTGACCCTTGTTTTCAGCCTCTGTAGGAACCCTTTTTTTAGGTTAATTTTACGAGCAAAAATTTTGTAGGGTTCACCTTCCCTACTGCTTGGCTGTTTAATTCATAACATCAGAGAGTGTGAAGGACAACAATTGAGTCACTTTACTTGTAAACAAAATCGCCTGACAAGATCATAAAAATACGTCAAAAAATGAACTAACCAAATATATATATATATATATATATATATATATATATATATATATATATATATATATATATATATATATATATATATATATATATATATATATATATATATATATATACATATATACATACATATATATATACATGTATATATAACGAAGCTCCAGAATTCAATCGCATCATGAATAATCAGAAATATCATATCGTCATAGCTTTAAGTACAATTTTCATGAACTTCGCGCTTGATTCTTACAGAATGAACGCAATAGGTCTGTTGATTTTATGTGAATCTAATACAAATAATAAGATATCATTATGCAGAAACTGTGAGGCAACATGTTACGTAAACTGTTAAATATTAATTTCATGAACAATTAAATCACGTATAAATTAGTAAATAAGTAAGTGTGGACAAGTTTTACAACGACATTTATTTACTATTAAATACAATTTGAAATGTACACACCATAAAATATTAAATTGCACTTGTCTTAAATTGCATATTCAACAGAAAGATTTACATTTTCAAACCAAAACTTATAACACACAATATACATTTATTTCGTTTGAAATGTTCACATTCGAGTGTTGATGCCTTATATGTTTAAAGCGGCTTCAGAATGCCTCAAGTAGTGTAATCAAATAGTTTGAGATTTGGGCATTGACATAGGTCACAGACTTATATTTCCCATTTCATGAGGAGTACTAATGTCAACGTTACAAGCGAGTACATGCACCATAGGGTAATAACCAATAAAGAAAAATAATTGCCTAACAAAATAAATCAATCGAATGAGACTTGTAGAGGTTTACCTTGATGATGTTTAAGAAGCAAAACTTAACTGCTTGCTAATAGTCACAACTACCCTAAAGTCAGTAATTGAAAATACCGCTCTTATGACGCTATTTATACTTTGTTAGGTAAAGGTTTAGAGATTGTGATTTTACTACAAAATAGTATATACTGATGCTGAAATATTAATTCACTGTTCCGTTTAGATATATGCAACAGATTTATGAAAAGACCCAAAAAATGAAATAGGAGTTTTCAAATACTAACATGTAGATATTATTAAACATGACACTTAAGGAGTTATCTTTGAAAAGCAAATTAAGTGAATTATGTTAATGTTTTTAGAATATAAAGCAAAACGCAAGTAAATATTTGATATTATTCAAGAACACATAAAGGTGCTAACATCACGTACAGGTATTGAAATTGATGATGATGTTGATGATGATGATTATGACGATGGCGAAATTCAAGCAATTATTGTAGGGTGGTTATGATCGACAAAGAGTGCCTGTCGAATGGAGATGGAAGCAAGTTTTAATATGGCCATTCAATAATGCTACACGCCGGAAACTTTCAGATCCGGTATTTTATTCTTTTACAATATATTCCGTTGAAATGATTTTAATGTTTATGATATATTTTACTGCCTACAGCATAATAGGGACTGTCCAGGTCAACAGGCATGTGTCATTGCTACTGAGGCGGTTGAAAAAAGCACAACAGTTACAAACAAATGAATTTGAGTTGTATGAATTTGAAAATCAAGGGGTAATTATTTTGTTACAATGGAAATGACAACTCTAAACAAACAACATTCCTTAAGTCATGTCGGTGTTGCAACACTCTAATACATTAGTTAAAGATTATATTGTTCTTCATACAAATTTCATTATGCTATTTCATTGAATGTCTTTATACAAAGATGGATTGCATATGATGACATCGTGGATTCACAGCAGTGCTCGCATCATCGTAAACGGTAACAATATCAATATCGTTACAGATAAAATCGGCAAAGCAAAATTTATCGATTCTCCATACATTGGAATAATACACAAAATCTGTTTCAGGATTATCTCTTGATAGATGCGCATAGGTCGAAGTGCATATTTCCTCCACATCAGCCGTCTAGTGGATCGAGTTATATATTACCGCCAAATTGTATTCGTGAGTAGTAATAGGGGACGATTTGGCGTCAATGGGAGTTATCATTAAAATATTGCCTGGGACGATATAGCGTCAAGATTTTTGGCGAAAAATGGCACAGCGTGGGGTAATATAGCGTCAAGGGGAATTTTGTATTAGCACACTCTGGGACTGTATAGCGTCAAGAGAAATGGTCCCAGGTGGCATGACATCACGGTACTGAACACTTGGTAACAGTGTAGCAAGGAGCTGACCTAGTTGTCCTAAATACGCGCAGCTAGCACTACAACTCTAGGGAGGGACCTATAAAATAGAGACATAGAAACCGACATATATTACTATAAAACCTAGAGTTATATATAAAGCATTACATAGACTTGGAATATGTTAATGGTGTTCATAAATTTGCATATTTATAATGATGCTATAAATAGTTTTAATCAAGGAAAAGACTAACACCAAAATGGATGTGACTAAAAGTATCGCTAAAATGACGAAATTGTCCCAGAACTTAACCGAGACTAAACATGTCCCTGAACATTAATTTACATTGGTTTAGACTAAAATTAATACTAAAATTGCGACATTGTTCAATACTATAGTGGAAATTAAGAAAATCTGGAACATTAATATTCAAGTGACTGTGACTAAAAGTAACGCTAAACATACGAAATTGTTCCAGAATATGACGGAGACTGAACTTATCGCAGTAGATTAAGTTCTATCAGGGTTCCTGCAGGTCATGGAATCCTGGAAAAAAATTTGGAATTTAAAAAATAAATTTTAAGGGTCTTGAAAAGTTATGGAATTTCTCAAAACCATGAAAAGTTTTGGAAAAGTCCTGGAATTTGTGACAATGGAGTTAATGATATTGATTACTTTAAATTTTATAGAGCACCGAGAACCGATTAAATAAAATGATAAAATTACAATCGATAAATGGTTTCAATTCATATAATAAGAGTAAGTTCTCCTAATGGAAGTATCACATGATTTCAGGTGTAGTTCACTAAATAAAAGAAAGCAACTGGAAAGTAATGTATTTTGTTAATATTGTAAGTAGGAACACATACAAAAACTACTAAGAATTGTTTCCTTTTTTCTTTTCAATATAAATTACATTGATCATTCGATTATGACATGAATTACTACATAAAGTCAAAGTGTGCTTGCCCATGTAATTTTAAAAAGTACATATTAAATATATTTGTTGTTAACTTATTTCTTATTTGTTATTTTTTATGTTCATTTACTTGACAATGCAAGATAGCGCGGTCCTTGAGTTTTATGAAATGGCCCTGGAAAAGGTTTGGAAAAGTCATGGAATGTATTTTTGTTAAGTCTGCAGGAACCCTGTTATATTTGCTTAGTCTAAAAGTAGAACTAAGATTACCAAAATCTCCCAAACCATAGTAGAGACTGAGAAAAACTCTGGAAGATTGTATTCAGATTGCCTTGACTTAAAATATTCCACTAAATTTCAGAAAAGATAGCGGACTTGAATGGAAACTGGTAACTAGTCAGATGTATTGGTTGTTAGAAATAGTTAAAGACGAAGTGTAACACTAAATTCTGAAATTGCACCTGGCTTTAGCGGAGACTGAAAATAATCCATAGATAATTTTTTAAAATGTTACCAAGACTTAAAGTAGTACTGAAATTATCTAAACTCATACCGACCATCGTGGAAACTGAAAAATTGTAAATAAAAATTAAACTAAGCGATACTATTACATCTATGGTAATTAGCATTATGGGACCCTACTTTTTTAAATAGAGTGTCAAATTTTATAGCGTTAATATTAGCATTAAATGACCCTACTTTGTACTATAGAGTCAAGATTTATAGCGTTAAATGGAACACCCTGGGACACTAACAGGAAGTTTGTATGGGAACAATAGGAATGGAACAGATAAGGTAACGTCTCATTAATGGACACATGCAACCGAGAATAATGTTTTTGTGAGTTAAACACAAATTATAAAACAACTAAAAAAGCTTTTCAGGCAAGAAAGAATAAGTCTTTTCGAGACAGTGGACTGACCCTCTAAAAGGTTTTTATCGCGAATGCATGCTATCCTCACCACCGAAACGAGTAGCATAAAACACAACATATACTATCGCATCAACGAAATGAGCAGCACAAAACACACCCTATACCATCTCATCAACGAAAGGAGCAGCATAAAACCCAAAATAGACCATCTCGTCAACGAAAGAGAAGCACAAAAAACACACCCAATACTATCTCCTCAACGAAAGAAGAAGCACAAAACCCAGAATATACCATCTCATCAACGAAAGAGGAGAACACAACACACCCTATACTATCTCATCAACGAAAGAGAAGCATAAAACCCAAAATATACCATCTCATCAACGAAAGAGAAGCACAAAAACACACCCTATACCATCTCAACAACGAAAGAGAAGCACAAAAACACACACTATACCATCTCATCAACGAAAGAAGAAGCATAAAACCCAGAATATACCATCTCATCAACGAAAGAGAAGAAAAAAACACACCCTATACCATCTCATCAACGAAAGAGAAGCATAAAACCCAAAATAGACCATCTCATCAACGAAAGAGAAGCATAAAAACACACCCTATACCATCTCAACAAAGAAAGAGAAGCACACAAACAGACCCTATACCATCTCATCAACGAAAGAAGAAGCATAAAACCCAAAATATACCATCTCATCAACGAAAGAGAAGAAAAAAACACACCCTATACCATCTCATCAACGAAAGAAGAAGCACAAAACCCAAAAGAGACCATCTCATCAACGAAGGAAGAAGCCAAAACACACCCTATACTATCTCATCAACGAAAGAAGAAGCACAAAACATACCCTATACCATCTCATCAACGAAAGAAGAAGCATAAAACCCAAAATAGACCATCTCATCAACGAAATGAGCAGCACAAAACACAAAATCTACCATCTCATCAACGAAAGAAGAAGCACAAAACACACACTATACCATCTCATCAACGAAAGGAGCAGCATAAAACCCAAAATATACCATCTCATCAACGAAAGAGAAGCACAAAAACACACCCAATACTATCTCCTCAACGAAAGAAGAAGCACAAAACACAGAATATACCATCTCATCAACGAAAGAGAAGAACACAACACACCCTATACTATCTCATCAACGAAAGAGAAGCATAAAACCCAAAATATACCATCTCATCAACGAAAGAGAAGCACATAAACACACCCTATACCATCTCAACAACGAAAGAGAAGCACAAAAACACACCCAATACCATCTCATCAACGAAAGAAGAAGCATAAAACCCCAAATATACCATCTCATCCACGAAAGAGTAGAACAAAACACACCCTATACTATCTCATCAACGAAAGAGAAGCATAAAACCCAAAATAGACCATCTCAACAACGAAAGAGAAGCACAAAAACACACACTATACCATCTCATCAACGAAAGAAGAAGCATAAAACCCAGAATATACCATCTCATCAACGAAAGAGAAGAAAAAAACACACCCTATACCATCTCATCAACGAAAGAGAAGCATAAAACCCAAAATAGACCATCTCATCAACGAAAGAGAAGCATAAAAACACACCCTATACCATCTCAACAAAGAAAGAGAAGCACACAAACAGACCCTATACCATCTCATCAACGAAAGAAGAAGCATAAAACCCAAAATATACCATCTCATCAACGAAAGAGAAGAAAAAAACACACCCTATACCATCTCATCAACGAAAGAAGAAGCACAAAACCCAAAAGAGACCATCTCATCAACGAAGGAAGAAGCCAAAACACACCCTATACTATCTCATCAACGAAAGAAGAAGCACAAAACATACCCTATACCATCTCATCAACGAAAGAAGAAGCATAAAACCCAAAACAGTAGTATAGGGGGATAGTTTAGCGACAATGGAAAAATACATTACAAACACCCCTGGGATACTTTGGCGACAAGGGGAATTTAACATGGAGTGAATGGGGAAATGAACACAGTAACTAGAGATTGGACTGATTTAGCGTCAATGGGATTAAGTATTAGCGCATTGAGTCGGGATAGCAACGAGAGAAATGGCGCGGGTGTCATGACGTCACGGTACCGGACACTTGGCAACAGTGTAGCAAGGAGCTGACCCCTTTGACCTAAATACGCGCAGCTAGCACTACGACTCTACGGAGGGACATATAAAATAGGGACATAGAGAAAGATATTTATTACCATTGGACCTAGCGTTTTATATAAAGCATTACCTAGACTTGAAATATGTTGATGGTGTTCATAAATTTGCATACTTATAATGATGCTATAAATAGTTTTAATCAAGAAAAAGACTAACACCAAAAGGAATGTGACTAAAAGTAACGCTAAAATGATGAAATTGTCCCAGAACTTAACCGAGACTAAACATGTCCCTGAACATTAATTTACATTGGTTTAGACTAAAATTAATACTAAAATTACGACATTGTCCAAGACTACAGTTGAAATTAAGAAAATCTAGAACATTAATATTCAAGTGTTTGTGACTAAAAGTAACGCTAAACATGCGAAATTGTTCCAGAATATGACGGAGACTGAACTTACCCCAGAAGATTAAGTTATATTTGCTTAGTCTAAAAGTAGTACTAAGATTTGCAAAATCTCCCATACCATAGTAGAGACTGAGAAAAGCTCTGGAAGATGTATTCAGATTGCCTTGACTTAAAATATTCCACTAAATTTCAGAGCAAATAGCGGACTTGAATGGAAACTGGTAACTAGTCAGATATATTGGTTGTTGGAAATGGTTAAAGACAAAGTGTAGCACTAAATTCTGAAATTGCACCTGATTTTAGCGGAAACTGAAAATAATCCATAGATAAATTTTAAAAATAAATGTTACCAAGATTTAAAGTAGTACTGAAATTATTTAAACTCATACCTACCTTCGTGGAAACTTAAAACTCGTAAATAAAAAATAAACTAAGCGATAATATTGCATCCATGGGAATTAGCATTATGAGATCCTACTTTTTTAAATAGAGCGTCAAAATTTATAGCGTCAATATTAGCATTAAGTGACCTTACTTTGTACTATAGAGTCAAGATTTAAAGCGTTAAATGGCACACCCTGGGACACTAACGGGAAGTTTGTATGGGAACAATAGGAATGGAACAGGTAAGGTAACGTCACGGTAATGGACACATGCAACCGAGAATAATGTTTTTGTGAGTTAAACATAAATAATACAACAACTAAAAAACTTTTCAGGCAAGAAAGAATAAATCTTTTCGAGACAGTGGAGTGGCCCTCTAAAAAGAATTTTTTTTTTTTATCGCGAATGCATGCTCACCACTGAAACGAGCAGCATAAAACACAACATATACCATCTCATCAACGAAACGAGCAGCATTAAACACAACATATACCATCTCATCAACAAAACGAGCAGCATTAAACACAAAATATACTATCTCACCAACGAAACGAGCAGCATTAAACACAAAATATACTATCTCATTTGACATCAGCGACGATGTGTCCTATTACCCTTACCACTGTTCCTACACCTACAACGGCGATCTTTCTTAAGACCAAAGTATGAAACAGCAAGTAAGTTGTGAAGTTGAGCGAAGTTGTCAAAACAACAACTGTCAAGCCCCTATGTTCCAGTTATGTTTGTGATAATAACTTGTGATACTTCACATTTTCTAAAGTGGAAATGTTTACAAGCCGTACAAAAGTTATGTGACTAGATTTTGACACTTGCAAAGACTCTCCACTATACAAGTGTCACGAGAAAAATATCTATCCGATTTTTACCATTTTCAAAAACACGCACACACTATCAACTTGACCTGAAAAACTCTGTTTCTTTATCTGTGGATATCCCACTGACCTGTCCCAGCAGATAGAGCTGATTAAGAACTGTAAGAATATCCCCTCATTTTGTATATATAAATATCAAAGGTGGTATGTGTATTTTCGCTGTTCACCCATTATTAGTGTTTAGGTATGTTCCCTAAAGACACAAACAATTTGGAACAAAATTAATTTTGAATTAAGGTTTCTCTCTTTTTAAACATTTTTTTTTCCCAACTTGTTGGTACATGGTAGATCACATCCAAATACCTTCTCAAAGCGAGTGGCATTTCTACACATGGCATTGCCTTTGATACATTCGTTTTTTTGGGGGGGTAATCATCTTTATTCTTTAATTCTATTTTTGATGTATTTCTTTTTTTTTTCTTCATAGAAGATGTAAGATTGTCAATTGATGTCACAGAATTTATGTTGTTTAGTCTGTTTGCTGCAAAATAAATATCTATAGCAAAGTGCTTAAGTTTGTTCAGTTTTATTTCAGGCTCTACGAAAGGTAATTATTTTGTTTTTCTTGTTAAATTGTTTGTTACAAAAGGCACTAATTTCGGCATATCAGATAAAAATGGCGTTTTGCACTGAGTACTTCTGCGTCTGCTTATGACCCCAGGCTGGGCCACAGTCCCTTTAAGAGTGCGCTTCGCCCCGGTCTGGGCCTTTCAACAACTTTGACCCGTTACTCATATAATTTTGACGCACACTATCGAAATACTATTTTGTCTTGCAAGGGATTGAAACTTTAAATTATCCGGACGTGAAAAAAAAACATCTTTCTTAGTACAGTTTGCTCTCTTTGTGCTCATTCTAATCATGCTTGCCTTTTATCTTTGTGTTTTAGAGATCTTATTTCTTCTAATTTAAATACATTCATCAATGGACAGGACAGCTTGGGTTATAGTCCTTGAGGTTCACTGTCCTTTAGTTTATTTACTTCACACAATTCTCAATTCACTAGTTTAAAAAAATACCACTCAGTACTATATCATTTCTCTCTCTACCTATGCGAACGTGTGTATGTTAAAATGTCCAAATGAGAAAATAATTTTTGGACCAGTTTCAAAATGCGAATAATAATGGGACTGTTAAGCATTTGATGTGGCAAGAAAAGTTACGGTACCCAATACAGGATTGTAAGTTCACACTCCAGTCCGTTTGTACTGCAATGGTAAAAATGTAAGAGCTTAGGCAAAAGCAATGCGTCAGTCGTTAGAAGTAATTTTATTGGCTACACTTATTTTCTAACACCTTAGCTTCGAATATGCTTCAGTCGCTCTTCGGACAGTGACAAGATCAGACGTGCTATTCTGCCACTGACCACTACACTACCTGCCTTGAATTTAGAACCAAACAAATGCGTCACTCACTGTAAGTGACTTCATTGGCTAACCGATATTTTCCACCGCCTTAGCTTCAAATCGATTTCAGTTGTTATTCGCACAGCGAGAAGATCAGACGTGTTTATCTGTACCTGTCCACTAGTCACTTTACAAATAATAAAACAAATGCACAACCATGGGTGACTCGTGGAAACTAAAGTCTTACTGCGAAATAAATTACGGCATGTTTGGATGTACCACTCTGTGAGAACTTTACATAGACGTTTTTGACAGAACAATTTTAGTTGACTATGTCTCCAATTCACTCTTGTGATATTTTACAATAGTGGGTTTTGTCCTATAGGAGTAATTATTTCAATGAGATGTGTGTTTTTGAAATTTCGTAAGGAAAATAAGTTATACAAACGTAAAAGTCGTGATATTTATAAAAGTAGGAGTAACATCTCTCTCTCTCTCTCTCTCTCTCTCTCTCTCTCTCTCTCTCTCTCTCTCTCTCTCTCTCTCTCGTAATTTTGATTGAAATCAAATGACATCTGTTTCGTTTGAAGATACCTTTCCAAAGTTGTGATCAGTAGTCACCATAATTACGTGAACTGTTCCGTTTTGTCAAGTAATTTTATTTTCCAAAACTGAACACCCTAAAATTTTAGAACGTTTTTTTTCTACTTCCATCAGTAGATCGTTGGATGAAATAAAATCATGAGTTGATCTTTGCTTGTACAATTAATTCATTATCCTATTTTGGCACTGCATTGTGTCACGGAAAAATATTTCTAACATTAGATCTACCGGTTTTTTTTTTTTCTTCAGAAAGGCAGGAAACATGGCTTTTTCAGGAATTACCCGAGTGACATTGCACTGTATAACCCAACCTATAGCTAACTATGAATTCTAAAACCAAAACATGCGTTCAAAAAAAAAAATGTAACAATGTTTGACCTATCTTTTCTAAGTTTAGACTGTCGATGAAACAAGGCGCGTTTTGGTGCTGCTTTTTTTCTCCAACCTTACATTTGCGAAAACTTTGCAACATTGTTGGTAGCCTGCGCTGCGAAACACAGGACATCCCTTAAATCTAGGATACACAGTAAAATGTTAAGCAGTCAATCGACAATAACTATCACACAACCATTTTTTTTTTAAATATAACATTGATGAATGAATGAAAATTATGAATATTTCTTACATAGAATGTGCTAATGTCTTCATTACATTTGTCCTATAATACCACAAGAAAATAACAGACCCCAAAATAGTGTCCTACTCTTTGGGGTGATTTTAAAACCATTCTTTCTTTCAGTAATGGTAATTCTGTCTGCCCATCTCTAAAAGCACTCCAGACTAAAGTACCGCCCGTTCTACTCTCACCCAGTGCGTTATTACTTGTGTGCGTGCTTTCGCATATCGTGCGTCCCAAAAATGATTGTCACATTAGAGATGCAAAAATACTTCCAAATTATTGAGAACGAATACTTACACCTACACCTTAAGATGTTAAGAGTTTAACTAGGGGGTAAAACTTAGTCAAAGTTTGTAATCAAAATGAAGCGATGACATTCTCTTCATCTTTTCAACCAGCAAAGATTACACTTTTCCAAGGAGCAAAGAGAATGTCATCGCTTCATTTTGATTACAAACTTTGACTAAGTTTTACCCCCTAGTTAAACTCTTAACATCTTAAGGTGTAGGTGTAAGTATTCGTTCTCAATAATTTGGAAGTATTTTTGCATCTCTAATGTGACAATCATTTTTGGGACGCACGATATGCGAAAGCACGCACACAAGTAATAACGCACTGGGTGAGAGTAGAACGGGCGGTACTTTAGTCTGGAGTGCTTTTAGAGATGGGCAGACAGAATTACCATTACTGAAAGAAAGAATGGTTTTAAAATCACCCCAAAGAGTAGGACACTATTTTGGGGTCTGTTATTTTCTTGTGGTATTATAGGACAAATGTAATGAAGACATTAGCACATTCTATGTAAGAAATATTCATAATTTTCATTCATTCATCAATGTTATATTTAAAAAAAAAATGGTTGTGTGATAGTTATTGTCGATTGACTGCTTAACATTTTACTGTGTATCCTAGATTTAAGGGATGTCCTGTGTTTCGCAGCGCAGGCTACCAACAATGTTGCAAAGTTTTCGCAAATGTAAGGTTGGAGAAAAAAAGCAGCACCAAAACGCGCCTTGTTTCATCGACAGTCTAAACTTAGAAAAGATAGGTCAAACATTGTTACATTTTTTTTTTTGAACGCATGTTTTGGTTTTAGAATTCATAGTTAGCTATAGGTTGGGTTATACAGTGCAATGTCACTCGGGTAATTCCTGAAAAAGCCATGTTTCCTGCCTTTCTGAAGAAAAAAAAAAAAACCGGTAGATCTAATGTTAGAAATATTTTTCCGTGACACAATGCAGTGCCAAAATAGGATAATGAATTAATTGTACAAGCAAAGATCAACTCATGATTTTATTTCATCCAACGATCTACTGATGGAAGTAGAAAAAAAACGTTCTAAAATTTTAGGGTGTTCAGTTTTGGAAAATAAAATTACTTGACAAAACGGAACAGTTCACGTAATTATGGTGACTACTGATCACAACTTTGGAAAGGTATCTTCAAACGAAACAGATGTCATTTGATTTCAATCAAAATTACGAGAGAGAGAGAGAGAGAGAGAGAGAGAGAGAGAGAGAGAGAGAGAGAGAGAGAGAGAGATGTTACTCCTACTTTTATAAATATCACGACTTTTACGTTTGTATAACTTATTTTCCTTACGAAATTTCAAAAACACACATCTCATTGAAATAATTACTCCTATAGGACAAAACCCACTATTGTAAAATATCACAAGAGTGAATTGGAGACATAGTCAACTAAAATTGTTCTGTCAAAAACGTCTATGTAAAGTTCTCACAGAGTGGTACATCCAAACATGCCGTAATTTATTTCGCAGTAAGACTTTAGTTTCCACGAGTCACCCATGGTTGTGCATTTGTTTTATTATTTGTAAAGTGACTAGTGGACAGGTACAGATAAACACGTCTGATCTTCTCGCTGTGCGAATAACAACTGAAATCGATTTGAAGCTAAGGCGGTGGAAAATATCGGTTAGCCAATGAAGTCACTTACAGTGAGTGACGCATTTGTTTGGTTCTAAATTCAAGGCAGGTAGTGTAGTGGTCAGTGGCAGAATAGCACGTCTGATCTTGTCACTGTCCGAAGAGCGACTGAAGCATATTCGAAGCTAAGGTGTTAGAAAATAAGTGTAGCCAATAAAATTACTTCTAACGACTGACGCATTGCTTTTGCCTAAGCTCTTACATTTTTACCATTGCAGTACAAACGGACTGGAGTGTGAACTTACAATCCTGTATTGGGTACCGTAACTTTTCTTGCCACATCAAATGCTTAACAGTCCCATTATTATTCGCATTTTGAAACTGGTCCAAAAATTATTTTCTCATTTGGACATTTTAACATACACACGTTCGCATAGGTAGAGAGAGAAATGATATAGTACTGAGTGGTATTTTTTTAAACTAGTGAATTGAGAATTGTGTGAAGTAAATAAACTAAAGGACAGTGAACCTCAAGGACTATAACCCAAGCTGTCCTGTCCATTGATGAATGTATTTAAATTAGAAGAAATAAGATCTCTAAAACACAAAGATAAAAGGCAAGCATGATTAGAATGAGCACAAAGAGAGCAAACTGTACTAAGAAAGATGTTTTTTTTTCACGTCCGGATAATTTAAAGTTTCAATCCCCTTGCAAGACAAAATAGTATTTCGATAGTGTGCGTCAAAATTATATGAGTAACGGGTCAAAGTTGTTGAAAGGCCCAGACCGGGGCGAAGCGCACTCTTAAAGGGACTGTGGCCCAGCCTGGGGTCATAAGCAGACGCAGAAGTACTCAGTGCAAAACGCCATTTTTATCTGATATGCCGAAATTAGTGCCTTTTGTAACAAACAATTTAACAAGAAAAACAAAATAATTACCTTTCGTAGAGCCTGAAATAAAACTGAACAAACTTAAGCACTTTGCTATAGATATTTATTTTGCAGCAAACAGACTAAACAACATAAATTCTGTGACATCAATTGACAATCTTACATCTTCTATGAAGAAAAAAAAAAGAAATACATCAAAAATAGAATTAAAGAATAAAGATGATTACCCCCCCAAAAAAACGAATGTATCAAAGGCAATGCCATGTGTAGAAATGCCACTCGCTTTGAGAAGGTATTTGGATGTGATCTACCATGTACCAACAAGTTGGGAAAAAAAAATGTTTAAAAAGAGAGAAACCTTAATTCAAAATTAATTTTGTTCCAAATTGTTTGTGTCTTTAGGGAACATACCTAAACACTAATAATGGGTGAACAGCGAAAATACACATACCACCTTTGATATTTATATATACAAAATGAGGGGATATTCTTACAGTTCTTAATCAGCTCTATCTGCTGGGACAGGTCAGTGGGATATCCACAGATAAAGAAACAGAGTTTTTCAGGTCAAGTTGATAGTGTGTGCGTGTTTTTGAAAATGGTAAAAATCGGATAGATATTTTTCTCGTGACACTTGTATAGTGGAGAGTCTTTGCAAGTGTCAAAATCTAGTCACATAACTTTTGTACGGCTTGTAAACATTTCCACTTTAGAAAATGTGAAGTATCACAAGTTATTATCACAAACATAACTGGAACATAGGGGCTTGACAGTTGTTGTTTTGACAACTTCGCTCAACTTCACAACTTACTTGCTGTTTCATACTTTGGTCTTAAGAAAGATCGCCGTTGTAGGTGTAGGAACAGTGGTAAGGGTAATAGGACACATCGTCGCTGATGTCAAATGAGATAGTATATTTTGTGTTTAATGCTGCTCGTTTCGTTGGTGAGATAGTATATTTTGTGTTTAATGCTGCTCGTTTTGTTGATGAGATGGTATATGTTGTGTTTAATGCTGCTCGTTTCGTTGATGAGATGGTATATGTTGTGTTTTATGCTGCTCGTTTCAGTGGTGAGCATGCATTCGCGATAAAAAAAAAAAATTCTTTTTAGAGGGCCACTCCACTGTCTCGAAAAGATTTATTCTTTCTTGCCTGAAAAGTTTTTTAGTTGTTGTATTATTTATGTTTAACTCACAAAAACATTATTCTCGGTTGCATGTGTCCATTACCGTGACGTTACCTTACCTGTTCCATTCCTATTGTTCCCATACAAACTTCCCGTTAGTGTCCCAGGGTGTGCCATTTAACGCTTTAAATCTTGACTCTATAGTACAAAGTAAGGTCACTTAATGCTAATATTGACGCTATAAATTTTGACGCTCTATTTAAAAAAGTAGGATCTCATAATGCTAATTCCCATGGATGCAATATTATCGCTTAGTTTATTTTTTATTTACGAGTTTTAAGTTTCCACGAAGGTAGGTATGAGTTTAAATAATTTCAGTACTACTTTAAATCTTGGTAACATTTATTTTTAAAATTTATCTATGGATTATTTTCAGTTTCCGCTAAAATCAGGTGCAATTTCAGAATTTAGTGCTACACTTTGTCTTTAACCATTTCCAACAACCAATATATCTGACTAGTTACCAGTTTCCATTCAAGTCCGCTATTTGCTCTGAAATTTAGTGGAATATTTTAAGTCAAGGCAATCTGAATACATCTTCCAGAGCTTTTCTCAGTCTCTACTATGGTATGGGAGATTTTGCAAATCTTAGTACTACTTTTAGACTAAGCAAATATAACTTAATCTTCTGGGGTAAGTTCAGTCTCCGTCATATTCTGGAACAATTTCGCATGTTTAGCGTTACTTTTAGTCACAAACACTTGAATATTAATGTTCTAGATTTTCTTAATTTCAACTGTAGTCTTGGACAATGTCGTAATTTTAGTATTAATTTTAGTCTAAACCAATGTAAATTAATGTTCAGGGACATGTTTAGTCTCGGTTAAGTTCTGGGACAATTTCATCATTTTAGCGTTACTTTTAGTCACATTCCTTTTGGTGTTAGTCTTTTTCTTGATTAAAACTATTTATAGCATCATTATAAGTATGCAAATTTATGAACACCATCAACATATTTCAAGTCTAGGTAATGCTTTATATAAAACGCTAGGTCCAATGGTAATAAATATCTTTCTCTATGTCCCTATTTTATATGTCCCTCCGTAGAGTCGTAGTGCTAGCTGCGCGTATTTAGGTCAAAGGGGTCAGCTCCTTGCTACACTGTTGCCAAGTGTCCGGTACCGTGACGTCATGACACCCGCGCCATTTCTCTCGTTGCTATCCCGACTCAATGCGCTAATACTTAATCCCATTGACGCTAAATCAGTCCAATCTCTAGTTACTGTGTTCATTTCCCCATTCACTCCATGTTAAATTCCCCTTGTCGCCAAAGTATCCCAGGGGTGTTTGTAATGTATTTTTCCATTGTCGCTAAACTATCCCCCTATACTACTGTTTTGGGTTTTATGCTTCTTCTTTCGTTGATGAGATGGTATAGGGTATGTTTTGTGCTTCTTCTTTCGTTGATGAGATAGTATAGGGTGTGTTTTGGCTTCTTCCTTCGTTGATGAGATGGTCTCTTTTGGGTTTTGTGCTTCTTCTTTCGTTGATGAGATGGTATAGGGTGTGTTTTTTTCTTCTCTTTCGTTGATGAGATGGTATATTTTGGGTTTTATGCTTCTTCTTTCGTTGATGAGATGGTATAGGGTCTGTTTGTGTGCTTCTCTTTCTTTGTTGAGATGGTATAGGGTGTGTTTTTATGCTTCTCTTTCGTTGATGAGATGGTCTATTTTGGGTTTTATGCTTCTCTTTCGTTGATGAGATGGTATAGGGTGTGTTTTTTTCTTCTCTTTCGTTGATGAGATGGTATATTCTGGGTTTTATGCTTCTTCTTTCGTTGATGAGATGGTATAGTGTGTGTTTTTGTGCTTCTCTTTCGTTGTTGAGATGGTCTATTTTGGGTTTTATGCTTCTCTTTCGTTGATGAGATAGTATAGGGTGTGTTTTGTTCTACTCTTTCGTGGATGAGATGGTATATTTGGGGTTTTATGCTTCTTCTTTCGTTGATGAGATGGTATTGGGTGTGTTTTTGTGCTTCTCTTTCGTTGTTGAGATGGTATAGGGTGTGTTTATGTGCTTCTCTTTCGTTGATGAGATGGTATATTTTGGGTTTTATGCTTCTCTTTCGTTGATGAGATAGTATAGGGTGTGTTGTGTTCTTCTCTTTCGTTGATGAGATGGTATATTCTGTGTTTTGTGCTTCTTCTTTCGTTGAGGAGATAGTATTGGGTGTGTTTTTGTGCTTCTCTTTCGTTGATGAGATGGTATATTTTGGGTTTTATGCTGCTCCTTTCGTTGATGAGATGGTATAGTGTGTGTTTTGTGCTTCTTCTTTCGTTGATGAGATGGTAGATTTTGTGTTTTGTGCTGCTCATTTCGTTGATGAGATGGTCTATTTTGGGTTTTATGCTTCTTCTTTCGTTGATGAGATGGTATAGGGTATGTTTTGTGCTTCTTCTTTCGTTGATGAGATAGTATAGGGTGTGTTTTGGCTTCTTCCTTCGTTGATGAGATGGTCTCTTTTGGGTTTTGTGCTTCTTCTTTCGTTGATGAGATGGTATAGGGTGTGTTTTTTTCTTCTCTTTCGTTGATGAGATGGTATATTTTGGGTTTTATGCTTCTTCTTTCGTTGATGAGATGGTATAGGGTCTGTTTGTGTGCTTCTCTTTCTTTGTTGAGATGGTATAGGGTGTGTTTTTATGCTTCTCTTTCGTTGATGAGATGGTCTATTTTGGGTTTTATGCTTCTCTTTCGTTGATGAGATGGTATAGGGTGTGTTTTTTTCTTCTCTTTCGTTGATGAGATGGTATATTCTGGGTTTTATGCTTCTTCTTTCGTTGATGAGATGGTATAGTGTGTGTTTTTGTGCTTCTCTTTCGTTGTTGAGATGGTATAGGGTGTGTTTTTGTGCTTCTCTTTCGTTGATGAGATGGTATATTTTGGGTTTTATGCTTCTCTTTCGTTGATGAGATAGTATAGGGTGTGTTGTGTTCTCCTCTTTCGTTGATGAGATGGTATATTCTGGGTTTTGTGCTTCTTCTTTCGTTGAGGAGATAGTATTGGGTGTGTTTTTTGTGCTTCTCTTTCGTTGACGAGATGGTCTATTTTGGGTTTTATGCTGCTCCTTTCGTTGATGAGATGGTATAGGGTGTGTTTTGTGCTGCTCATTTCGTTGATGCGATAGTATATGTTGTGTTTTATGCTACTCGTTTCGGTGGTGAGGATAGCATGCATTCGCGATAAAAACCTTTTAGAGGGTCAGTCCACTGTCTCGAAAAGACTTATTCTTTCTTGCCTGAAAAGCTTTTTTAGTTGTTTTATAATTTGTGTTTAACTCACAAAAACATTATTCTCGGTTGCATGTGTCCATTAATGAGACGTTACCTTATCTGTTCCATTCCTATTGTTCCCATACAAACTTCCTGTTAGTGTCCCAGGGTGTTCCATTTAACGCTATAAATCTTGACTCTATAGTACAAAGTAGGGTCATTTAATGCTAATATTAACGCTATAAAATTTGACACTCTATTTAAAAAAGTAGGGTCCCATAATGCTAATTACCATAGATGTAATAGTATCGCTTAGTTTAATTTTTATTTACAATTTTTCAGTTTCCACGATGGTCGGTATGAGTTTAGATAATTTCAGTACTACTTTAAGTCTTGGTAACATTTTAAAAAATTATCTATGGATTATTTTCAGTCTCCGCTAAAGCCAGGTGCAATTTCAGAATTTAGTGTTACACTTCGTCTTTAACTATTTCTAACAACCAATACATCTGACTAGTTACCAGTTTCCATTCAAGTCCGCTATCTTTTCTGAAATTTAGTGGAATATTTTAAGTCAAGGCAATCTGAATACAATCTTCCAGAGTTTTTCTCAGTCTCTACTATGGTTTGGGAGATTTTGGTAATCTTAGTTCTACTTTTAGACTAAGCAAATATAACAGGGTTCCTGCAGACTTAACAAAAATACATTCCATGACTTTTCCAAACCTTTTCCAGGGCCATTTCATAAAACTCAAGGACCGCGCTATCTTGCATTGTCAAGTAAATGAACATAAAAAATAACAAATAAGAAATAAGTTAACAACAAATATATTTAATATGTACTTTTTAAAATTACATGGGCAAGCACACTTTGACTTTATGTAGTAATTCATGTCATAATCGAATGATCAATGTAATTTATATTGAAAAGAAAAAAGGAAACAATTCTTAGTAGTTTTTGTATGTGTTCCTACTTACAATATTAACAAAATACATTACTTTCCAGTTGCTTTCTTTTATTTAGTGAACTACACCTGAAATCATGTGATACTTCCATTAGGAGAACTTACTCTTATTATATGAATTGAAACCATTTATCGATTGTAATTTTATCATTTTATTTAATCGGTTCTCGGTGCTCTATAAAATTTAAAGTAATCAATATCATTAACTCCATTGTCACAAATTCCAGGACTTTTCCAAAACTTTTCATGGTTTTGAGAAATTCCATAACTTTTCAAGACCCTTAAAATTTATTTTTTTAAATTCCAAATTTTTTTCCAGGATTCCATGGCCCCCGCTGGGGGGGGGGGGGGGGCCCCCGATAAACAATCTACTGCTAAGTTCATCTCCCTAATTCTGGGAAAAATTTCGATGTTTTGCGTTTCTTTTGTCCCCAGTCACTTTAAAATTTAAGTTCCAGTTTTCTTAAATTTTCCCCTTTAATATTTAAAAATGTCGCAATTTTAGTATTAATTTTAGTCAAACCAAAGTAAATTTAATTTTGGGGCTGTTTTTTCCCCGGGTTAATTCGGGGGCATTTCGTCTTTTGCGATACTTTTTGCACTCCCTTTGGGGTTAGTTTTTCCTTGATTAAAATTTTTTAAAATTAAAATTTTAAAAAATAAAATTTAAAAATTAAATTTTTTAATATATTTGGTTTTTATAAAATATTTTTTTATTTTTTTTATTTTGAAATTTTTATTATTTTTGGAAATATTATTTTTTTTAAATTTATATTTTTATTGGGAAATTTTTTTAAAATTTTAATAATTTAATAAAAAATTTTTAGTTTAAGTTATTTTTAAAAAATTTAAATTAGAAAATTTTTTAAAAATAATATAAAAATATTTTTATTATAATAAATATAAAAAAATATTAAAAATTTTAATAATTTTTATTAATAAAAATATAAAATTTTAATTTTTTTAAATTAAAATTTTTTAGTTTTAAGTTTAAAATTTTAAAATTAAACCTTTTTTTTTTAAAAAAAATTTTTATTTTTATTATATTTTTATTTTTATTTATAAATAATAATATAAATAATTTATATAAAATTTTATTTTTTTTATTGTTTTAAAAAAAATATTAATTTTTTAAATTTAATAATTTAAATTAAGGAATTTTTGGGAAAATTTTAAAATAAAAAAAAAAATTTTATATTTTGGGGGGAAAAATGTAATATAATTAATTTTAATATTTTAAATTTAATTTATAAAAAATAATAAATTTTGGATTTTTATTAAAAAAATTTAAAAATTAAGAAGAAAATTTATTTTCTTAGAAAATTTGTAAAAGGGGAAAAAATAAAATTTAATTTAATAATTGAGAAATTTTTAAATTTTTTAGATTTTAATATAAATAAATTTTTAGAAAAATAAGGTAAAGAAAAAAATTAAGTTTTTATAATTAAAAAGGATTATATATTAATTTTATAAGTTTTGTTAGATTTAAGAAAGAATTTTAAAGGAATTTTTTTTAAAATATTTAAATTTTAAAAAGGTTTTTGGTATTAAAATTTGTATAGAATTG